>OY986040.1:71835871-72083371 GCA_963920215.1 Nineta flava
AGTTGGTGCCAGCCAAGGTTAACAAATATTTAATTTCAGTTTAACCACAAAGCATTACAACAAGACAGAAAAAAAAAGGATATTTATAAGCAAATTGAAGGAAATAAATAAAGCAATTATTTTTTACTATTTAGTGCATTGTTTCATAGCAGATTTTTTTAGATCCTCTTATGGAGTCGGGTTTTTTTTTTTTTTTTTTAATTTGTATTTTTTAATTTTTATAAAAATAAGGTTTGTATTGCTTGAAAAAATAAGGTAGCTTGATTCTTTTCTTCCACTCTGTCGATGCCTTTCTTCGATCAAAATGTGTCCCAAGTATTTCACTCTGTTGCTCCCAAGGGGACATTTAGGGGTTTACAAGTTAACCCATGTTATTTGAGTCTTTTTAGTACAAGGTCCAGGTGGTGTTCTTTGACTGATCGACTGTAAATTAGTATGTCATCCAGGTAAACTTGGCAG
This sequence comes from Nineta flava, assembly GCA_963920215.1. NCBI lineage: Eukaryota > Metazoa > Arthropoda > Insecta > Neuroptera > Chrysopidae > Nineta > Nineta flava. The sequence goes on from OY986040.1 coordinate 71,836,331, forward strand.
AGATGTTCGATGTATCCTGATAAAACTTCGTTCATTAATCTCTGGAATGTACCTAGAGCATTCTTCTAACCAAACGGCATCACGTGGAATTGATAGAGGCTTCTTGGGGTGGTAAATGTTGTGTATTCCTTCGATTTTGGATCCATTTCAATTTGCAAATAACCAGTCTGAAGGTCCAATGTAGAAAATATTTTGGCACCATTTACGTTTCTCAACATATCTTGCAGATCTGGAATTGGAAATGCATTGTTTTTAGTATGATCGTTCAACTTTCTATAGTCGACACACAATCAAAAGGTTCTATACTTCTTCTTTGGTAATGCGACGGGTGCGGCCCAGGGTGATGTGGACGGTTCTATAATGCTATCACCTTCCATCTCTTTAATCATTTCTTCCATGTCCTATTGTTTTTTATTGTTGTACGGGTATGGTTATAATTATGGTTTATAATTCAATCATCTTTTAATTGTTCTTGGTTCTCAAGGAGTTTTATTTGTAACTCGCCTAATACTTCGTTAAATGCTGCCATTTCTCTTTGTGTTCCATTGTTGGTATTCTCCATTAGAGGTATTTCCAAGCAATGCAGACCCTCTTATCACAGTCCAAGTTAATTATACGACTCCAGTAATCGATACACCATTTTTCAATAAAATTCGTGACGCAAGTAACAAATAGTTCTGTTAGCTAGGTACAACCATTACTTCGATGTTGAACTCATTCTCGATATCATCACATTCACACAAATTTTTCAAAGAATCCTGAGATACTGCATGTGGTCCCACTCCCATCTCTGAAAAACTGTAAAGGTAAAACCAAATATTTATATTTTTGGAGTTGGTGCTAGCCGCATTATTTTTATTGCAATTTTTTTTAGCAAATTTTCTGTTTTTTTACATGCATTTTGTTTTTTTTTTTGTAAAAATTTTTTTTTGCAGTGAATTTTTATTTTTTAATTTTTAGTGCATTTTTTTATAACATATTTTTTTGATCCGTTTTTTTTTTTTAATTTTATTTTCAGTTTTTTTACATGCATTTTGTTTTTTTGCTTGTAAACATTTTTTTTTTGGAGTCGGTTTTTTTTGTAAAAAATTTTTTTATTTGAAGTTGGTTTTAAAAAAAAGTTTCTTATTTTTCCAATATGAACGACCCTTTCAAACAAAAAAAATCAGTGATCACATATAAAATGAGGATTTTCCTCGATTTCCAGGGCATCAGAATGCGATTTGGTGACAATGGGACCAGTCGGAAATCAAACCACAAAAAACAAAAATTCGAAATCGGTTAATAAATAATGGAGTTCTGACGTAACACACATAAAAAAAAATACAGACGAATTGAGAACCATTCTTCTTTTTGAAGTCGGGTTAAAAATATTTATGTTTACACACACACAGCCACACATTAACACAAATCAATGGCCAAAAATGGTATTTTTGGAATTAGAGGAATTCGTCCGATAAAAATCAACATCACATATTTTAGCTTCCGAAAACAAATATTAGTTTATATACTACGTTTTTATAGACTGTATATAGAGGTGTAAATGTAAGTTCAGTTCATCCTTTAAATAAAACCTACTTCGATATCAACCCACACGAATCAATTAAAATTCTACGAAGTCGTAGTGTTTTTGTATCTATATCATGTTACTACTATCTTCATAACATTTTAATGTGCAACCACCAACAAGACGAAGCCTACTATTTAACTAACCACTTTAAATGTACACTAAACAAGAATGTTATTTCTTAAGAATGGATATCATTATTTATTTTTATCTTAATTGCATCTACCATTTAATAACTATAATTAATAAATATAATTTATGATTTTAATAATATGTCAATTTTATAAGCATAAGATAGCTAATTATTAAATTATTAATTCAATACATGTTTTAAATTAAGTTATTAAAAAATTTAGTACAACATTATTGAAAAAAATTTAACATATTAATTAATTTTATTTTCAAAATTCGGTTAGTGTCAGGTTTAAGGTGACACATTTAACTTTTTTTTAAACAGAAAATACTGAAAATATGAACACAAAAAATTAAAACTAATATAAAATAAATGCATTAATAATGACATTTATACAAAAATATAAAGGTTAAACAAGAAAAAACTTGACCCTCGTGAACTTCGTGGCTAAATCCCAAAAACACTAAAATTACGAACTTAGCATCAAATTATGGTAAAACGGGAATCCAGTTTGTGGACTTGATATTAAGTCAGCAGAGTACTCTTGGGATTGGATTCTGGGCTTCATCCTAAAAGCACTAAAATTACACACTAAGCACCAAATTGGCACCGAATTATAGTACAATGTAAATCCATTTTTCCTGCTAAGTTGACGGAGGTAAAAACAAGGACCTGATCAGGTAAGCCATTTAACCTGGCAAGGTCCTGGTCAGAATTACCAGGTGAGGAAACTGATAAGGATGTAATGCATATGACCCATGAGGTCTTTGACAGGAGCACCTTATATGATCCTGATCACGATTACCTTATCAGGTTTGTGTTAGGATTATATTATGAGACCCTCGTGAGGATTGCCTTGTAATGTTTTGGCAAGGATTACCCTTTGAGATCCTCGTCAGAACTACCTGGTTAAGTTCCGGCAAGGACTAACTTATGAGATGCTCGTCAGAACTGCCTGTTTAGGTTCTGGCAAGAAGAACCTTATGAGAGTCTCGTCAGAATTATCTAGTTAGGTTCTGGCAAGGATAACCGTATGAGATTCTGAATACTGAATACTTATATAAGTGGTTAAAGGTTTCTTCGATATTTTTACTCTTAGATTTATTTATCGAATTTGGTGACAATTTCTTCTTTCCAGGACATCCTTTCTAACAACGATATCTGTGAGTTTACAATTGATTTAAGCTAAATTTTTCAAACAACTTTGTTGAAACGTGGTCATTAAGTTAGCTAGATAATCTGGTGGAATTAAATTAAGTGAAAAAATAATTAACTTAATAACTAATTAAGTTATATGAATAATTTATTTATTTTGAAACAGTAAAATTTTTTTTACGTTTGCTGTTTTTCTTCCCGTTAACTAAATCGGTTAACTAAATCGGAATCACAGAAAGGTTTTTTTGGTTGATTATTACTAGTTTTTTTTTTTTTTTTTATTATTATTTTATTTTATTTGACATCAAACGAAAATTAACAAAACCAATAAATATATTGACATATACAGATAACAAAAATTATACATAATAATAATAACATTAACATAACAATACAAATGAAGAAAAAATATCGATTCTGAGAAATAAAATTAAAAAGTAAATCATAAATATGAATTTATTTTTTAAGAACTAAGCCGAGATATTGTATAAGCTGGTTTAGTTGGCTAGATTCGTGGTGTTACGTTACATTGTTAAAAGAGCTATAGTCCCAAGATTATTTATTTTGACTGTCACAGATTATTATTTTTTTTGGATGTTGTTGAAATAAACTACGATTATATAATTTTTATTTAGATTTATTAAATTGACTCCATTTTATTAAAAACTACAGTTAAATTGACTTCATTTTATTGTTTTAAAATTAATACTTGTTGTACAATATATTTTGTTACAACATTTCATTTTTTGTTGACATGCGCAGATAGATTTTGACCTTGAAATATTTTTATTACGCCATTGATAATTATTGATTTGAATTTAATCTTTTTATTCTTGGTCGATTTAGATTTTACTTATGAAAAAATACTTTTTTAATGCTTTTTACACTTTTATTAAACATTTTTTGTGTTTTTTTAATCAACTTTTATTTAAACAATTTTTTTAACAAACAATTTAATATTGTTAGTACTTTGAGAATCAAACTACTTCTTCTCAGAGCCACTCAGCTAATGACGCTTTTTGCTGTTCACAAATTGATGCGCAATTAGTCGTTCGAACCTCGCTTAGTTCGTTCCCCGATACCAGAGTAGCATCTTATATTTTGTTGACTTAGTGTCGAATTACTTCAAGTGGCATAGTTAGTTATCATTTAAATCTAATAGATAAATGAAATAAAATTAAAAAAATTGAATTTTATTAAACGATTGCTATTAATTTCAACCAATTAAATATAAGTCCTTTGTTCTTGTATATTCCAGAACGTTCTATAATTATATATAGTTGAAACCATATATTTATGTAGTATTGAATATATGATTAAGATACTGTTTTGATTTCCTTTGTATATAAAAAAATGGCTACCAAATTTAAAATAAATATGCAAAAAACTGAAACATAATTATTATTTACGTAATATGAGACTAAATTGCATTTTAAAAGCGTTTAATGAGTAATATAAAAAAATAAACATTATTCTTAATGAGTTTTTTAATTATTTAACATTTTAAAGGAAATTTGCATTTTTGAAAATAGATATAATATTTTATGATATCTTATGGCACCCTATGATGTAGGCAATAATCTTACAGTGGGCACTCAAAATTACAGACGCAGAGAGCCATTTCTGCTCATTCAACATTAATCGGTCTTCTTTCTCAGTACCATGACAGTTCTCCATTGAATGAGCTACACTTTCTATCGCACCACAAAGCACACATATCCGTTCATCATTGACTCTTTCATTCTCTCATATAAAGGTATATAGTCTAGCCAAAAAGTTAAAAAACGTGTACATTCTTGCTACTTCGAATGAGAATTACCGTACTAGAAAAATGTGCTAAAATTTCAAACCCGCATATAAACAATTGCAAAAATTATAAACGATTAATTTTAAAAAAAACGAGAGGGTTTTGTTTTTTGCAAATATCTCAGAAACTATTGCACATATCGGAAATGGAAAAACAGATTCATAAAGAGCAGGAAATTTCCTAAAAAAACAATTCCGCCTTCCGGAATTTATTAACAAACTAATTTTTATTAACAAACGAAGATACGGAAAAATTCAAAACACAAATAAAGTAATGATTATTATTTTCATTCGTTATTTATTAGAAATTTGAGTTAGAGCTCGCGGTCTTGCCGTATCTTTAATAGTTTAAAAGATATTTAAATTTTAAAGTCGCAATACTTTAATTATATTTTGAATTTTTCCTTAACTTTGTTTTTGTAAATAAAAAAAATGGAAAATCCAAATTTTTTAAATTCTCCACCAGGGATCTTTTTTAAATCCATCAAAGAATAGCTCACAGAAGTACAAAAATTCCAGACTTTTATTTAAAAAAATATCGGGGTTATCAAGATTGGAAAAATTATATTAGGTACCTGAATTTTTTCTTTCCTGATTATTCTATTTTTCTCTCCTTAATATATATGCATGGCATAATCTAAATTACTTATTGAAACTAAATTATTCACATAATTACTCGACTAGAGGTAGTAACCAACTTACTACTCCTAAGTATACGTTAGAAATCTATAGAAAATGTCCCAAAATTACGAGCGTTAAAGTATATATTAAATGACCTAACGAAATAACAAATATTCAAGATAATAATCAATTTAAATCAAAATTTAAACTATATTTATTGTCAAGAAATTTTTATGATATACGTGAGATGTAATTCCACTTTTATTTGTAACTTTGTTTTTTTTTGGAATGGCGAAACTAGTATTTCTGTATTGAGATCCACAGTTAATAAAATTATTATTATTATTCATATTTAATGGGTTAAAAAAAATTTTTTGTTCAAGTTTCGGGATCAAGCGAAGCCGATTCACCCGTTTTCAAGCCCTATTTTCATCTCTCAATTAAGATTATAAATATTAGTGGTACAGTACTGAATTAAAACTAAAATTATAAATATTAGAGGTACTGGTACGTGGGAACACATATATTCTGTATGGGCATGATTCCCAATTCGAAATTGATTGCTGAGTTCGGAGTTGATCTTGAGACAGGCAAGATTGTTTTCAAAAAGTTATTAGCAATCGTATTTATAATTTTGACGTGTTCATTAGCACAGTCAGTTAGGCGCATCTCGCTTCCAAATGTTAATATGGATATCACTTAATAGTTGAACAGAACATATTTAGAAGAACGTTAATTGGAAAGTCTTTATACATATCTTTAAATACATAGTAGACCAGGAAACGGGTAGATTTGCTTGACACTTCTCCGTTACATTTGCGAATTGTATATTCTTGTAGCGCTGATAGCCCAGAAGAAGACCTAATATTTTCCAACCACCGATTAGTTATTTTTTAGAAATGACCAGTTCAGCTAGTTTTTACTTTGCGAGAGAACTAGTTAATCGATTTTAATTTCCGATGCGCCAAATTGTTTGTCTTGTTAATACCTAAAAATAGTTCGCTCCATTTTTTCCGTTTCGCCAACTTTGAAGCGTGGGAAAACATGGGTGGTGAATCGGTGGTTGGAAAATAGTAGGTCTTCATCGGGGCTATCAGCCCTATAAGAATATGCAATTCGCAAATGTATCGGAGAAGTGTCATAAAAATGCCCCCTTTTGAATCCATTTCCTGCATTATAGTAGAACACCCTTAGATTTATTTTTTAATTTTTCAATATGCTCCCTCTATTTGCCATCAAAAGTAATGGTTACGCCTAAATATTCGAAACTTCTAACATTTTAAATTTTCAGTTTTGGTTTTATAACAACTCCCAGTTTTATAAAACCAAAACTTAAATGCTGACCTTTTACCTCATTGCTCACAATGATATGCTTGGTTTTCTCCAGATTTACACGCATATTTCATTTTACACAATACTTCTGTACGCGTCGTACTCCTGTAATACGCTTGTTTTCGACATAAATACAACGTCATCGGCGTATAATAAAATTTTTATTTCTCTGCCTTAAATGTAAGGTGATATAGTGCTTATTTCTTCGATTAACTTGCTTAAATTGTTTATCTATAAAAGAAACAACAGAGAAGATAGATGGCAGCCTTGTTTCAGCCCATGTTTAGACTTAAACTCTCTACACATGAACACAGCAATCTTTTTTCACACGCGAACACAGCAATAAAATAATTTGTAACAACAACAACCTGTAACAACATGCTCCATAATAACGATCTATCAACACGATCGAAGGTCTTCTCAAAGTCATTGAAACAACAGAAAATCTTACTTCGTTTCATCTTAATTGTATTATCCATGATAGTTTTTAGCACTAGTACACTGTCCATTGCTCCATATTCAGATCGAATGCCAGCCTGGTATTCTTTCAAAATGTGACTGTCGGTTGTCCATTGCTGTATTCAAGAAGAATCTCAGTATGAATTTAGCTTAGGTTAGGCGTAAGTGTCAGTCTACGATAATTGCTTGAGTTCCAAATAACACCTTTCTCCTTGTATATATATAGTATTAGTCCTGTGAACCATGGTTGAGGAAATACCCTCTCCTCCATCAAACTGTTGAATAATTGTGTAAAATTATTTGCATACTGTGGGCATCTATTAAAAGCAAATTTAATTGCATCATTTAAAATACCGTTCATTCTTGCTGCTTTACCATCAAATCAAGAGCTCCATTATCAATCTCTGTCGCCGCTTCTTCTTTAGCTTCGTAATCAATTACTACTGAATAGAGGTATTCGTAATATTCAACCTATTCATTTCCAGTCCCTACGCAAGCTAATCTTAGCTTTATTTGTTTTTTTTTTTATTATTATAGAAATATGCTTTAGTTTATGTATATATTTAGACATATATATATATATATATATATATATATATATATATATATATATATATATATATATATATGTTTGGGCCTTCGTTAAAGGCTTGATACAACCCTGTCGTTTTGAGAATTATTACATTTAGTTTACATAATTTTAGTTAATTCTGCGCATTAAAAACAAGTTGTTTTTTGTGTGTGTTTTTTTCTGGTCTGAGAGCAATAAGTCGATTATTAGTTTTTTTTCGGTTCATATAGTATAGAGTTAATAGTTCTCGTTCAAATAAAAGTTTTTAATTTAAAAGTGATATTGTACGATCCACAATTTGATAGTGAATCAATTTGATATCAATTTGATAGTTAGTCCATAGTGAATAAATAATCCAAAATTAACAATCATTATAATATTTAACACCAGCTAAAGATTCTGCATCCACGTGGTAGGATAACTAACTTCCCGCCTTTTCCTGTTTTATCCCTCCTATAGGTAATTATCTTACAACGCGTGCGGCACCGGCATTGGAGAAATTAAGGTAAGCCAATATGATGATATCTTTAATTTTGGATTATCGTAGTTCTTTTCACAAAAAAAATAAAATTTTTTACAGTCCGCTAAAATATTATAGTTTTTTATATCGAAAGATTTAGGCCAAAACATTTTGGTTCTTCGAGCCGGATAGAATTCTTGCGAATTAAATTTAAATTACGATTGGTTAATAGTTTAGAAAATTCGCAATTAGCATAGTGATATTTAGTATCAATTTTCTAATGGTTTGTGGCTCTCGTTTGAAGAAAAATTATAGATTCGATTCTCACGGTTTCTTAAAATCGCTTATATTTAGAATAAATATTATTGCATAATTTCGTGTTTAAAATTTGGATTTAATTGCTATTTTCAAAATATCTACATAAAAGAATATATTATTTCATAATTGTTTTATCCAAGAATATTTGAAAAATAAAAAATAAATGGATTACATAATAATTATATTTTGATTACGCATTTGAATAATAATCAATTTTGATAATTTAATAGTCATTTCAGTAAATATTTTTATTGAAGTTATAGAAATACAATTTCATAGTTTGTTCTGTTTACAAAAACAAAACATACCCCTGATTTCTCTATTACACCTGTAGTCAACAATTATCTTAATTCACCAGTAGTTATTTCATTATTTGAGTTTTTAAACAGTTTTAAACTTTATTTTGGTAGAAAAACTATTTGCAGCATCTTCGAATAAATTTAAAATGCCGACCGATGAGCAATTAACAACCCAAGTAAGAGTTTTGCATGCTGACCAACAGCAACTGTTTATACGTCTTCAAAATTTGTTTACTGAAAGTAAAAAAGTCGCCAACCCTATAAATTTAAAAAATTTCCAAATTAGATTAAAAACACTTTCTCAAACAAAAGATAGGTTTGACACAATAGTTCGGGAAATTAATGAAATAGAATTGACATTAGATGAAAATTTCATTCCTGATTTTTCGACGATGGAATCCTTTGATGAAATTTTATGTAATATTCAAAGTGTAGCTGATTCGATTTCTGAGTCCACAAGTGCGACTTCTAATTCTAGGCCAACGGATCAAGCGGGTTCTAGTGGGTTTTCAGCTAAAAGTACCCCACGATTACCACAAATTCCATTACCAATTTTTAATGGTGATATTAAAGAATGGCCCACTTATTTTGAATTGTTTAAGTCATTAATTGACCAAAATCAGGAATTGAAAACCGTGGATAAGGCTCATTATTTGTTCGGCAGTTTATCTTGTAGTGCAAAGAACATTGGTGGTGGCTTAACTCCAACTAAAAGTAATTACTCAGTAGTGTGGAACGCTCTTGTAGACAAATATCAAGATAAACGTAAACAAGCAAACGCCTATTTAGAAAAAATTCTTAAATTCAAAACGTGTCAAACGGAATCCGTTGCAAATCTCAACTCATTTGTAGATAATTTCGATTCTTCTGTGTGTATTCTCAAAAAATTGCAGATAACGGACTTAGGAGATTTTATTTTAGCTTTCGTGGCGTTGTCAAAATTGAATTCTTAGAAACGTCGGGCTTTTGAGATGAAAAATAACCCGTCAGAAATACCTACTTATAACGAAGTTATAAACTTTGTAAAATCTCATATGAAAGTGCTTAGTAATACTGATAGCGGAAAAATTCAAGCTTATAAAAGCAATTTAGATGGAGTTAAGTCAAAGCCTCAAGCTTTCATGATTCACGACTCCGAAAAGAAATGTATAGTCTGCTGTCAGGAAAAACATGAGGTGTATCAATGTCCACAGTTTATAAAATTGAGTCCCAAATTACGATATGAGCTTGTGAAAAAATCTAAACTATGTTTGAATTGCCTTTCTTCGCATAAAATAATTAATTGTCGTTCAAAATTTAATTGTTCCACTTGTAAACAACGACATCATTCGCTATTACACTATCCAACTTCTAAACCGTCGGATTCTGTCAGTCCTGCACTTGACCCTCCTAGTACACTTTCCAGCAGCAGTAAAATTATTGCAGGGGATGCAATTGTATGTAGCTATTGTTCGATGGATAGTGAAAACTACGTTCATAATTCTACAGCGTTGTTATCAACGGTATCAGTCAATTTTAGTGATAGATTTAGAAAGATTCACAAATTACGATTTCTTTTAGATTCGGCTAGTCAAGCTAATTTTATAGTAAGAAAAACTTGTAAAAAATTAAATTTGAGCGTGAAAAAAGCACATAGCTTCGTTTTAGGTCTTGGATCAAATGCAAACTCTGTGGAAGGTCATGTTAAAATTGTTGTTTCGTCGCAATTAAATAGTAATGAAAATTCATTCGTTAAATATGCTCGTTATAGAAAAGGTTTCCAATAATCTCCCCAATTTTAGAATAAATTTGAAAAGGCTATCGTATCTACAAAATTTACCATTAGCTGACTCTTCTTTTCATGTACCCGGGGAGATAGATGGAATTTTAGGTGCAGAAGTTTTTGCTTCAGTAATTGGGCAAAACAAAGTAGAAGGACCACCTGGTTGTCCAACTGCGTTAGAAACAAGTCTTGGATATGTTATAGTCGGAAATGCACCTATTTTACCGTCTATTTTAGATCCGCCACCTTACTGTAGTGTAGTTGAGCTAAGTGTAGAGGACATTCTTCAGAAATTTTGGGAGGTAGAAGAAGTGCAGGTTGCGCCGATTCTCAACGCAGATGATGTTGAATGCGAAAAAATTTATACATCTACCATGAAGTGCGAACCAAGTGCAATAGAAAAGCGATTAGAAAATTCTCCTGACTTGTGACTCAAATATAATGAGGCCATGCAAAATTTTATAGCACAAAATCATATAGTTAAAACTGCAGATAGTTTACCCAAATATCCTGGATATTATATACCCCACCATGGTGTATATAAAGCTTCGTCTTCAACTCCTTTACGCATAGTTTTTGACGCTAGTTGTAAAACGTCAACATCGAAATCCTTAAATGATATTCTGTATGTTGGTCCAAAATTACATTCGGATGTATTCGTAACTTTACTCAATTTTCGGCTGTTTGCAATTGCTATGACAGCAGACATTTCCCAAATGTATAGGCAAATTAAAATTCAAGAATCGCATAGGCGATATCAACGACTACTTTGGAGATTTTCGACAAATGAACCAATATCGGTTTATGAAATTTCAGTGGTTGCGTTTGGTGTAACTTCCTCTCCTTATTTAGCGTTACGAACCATGCACCAATTAGCCTCAGATGAATCTTTATCTTTCCCTTTAGCTTCCAACGCAGTAATGAACGACATGTATGTAGATGATTTTGTAACTAGTGTTCAGGATACCCAAACTGCGATTAAATTATTTCAAGAAATGGTCAATTTATGTGAATCTGGTGGTTTTCCAATAGTTAAGTGGAATACTAATTCAAAAGTTTTATTAAATATTATTCCGGAAAAGATTCGCTTGAATCATACTTTAGAATTTAATAGTGGTCAAATGCAAAGTGTTTTAGGTCTACAATGGGATCCTGAGTCGGACACTTTGTCTTTTAAGATAAATTTGGTGAATTATAAATGCACTAAGAGAAATATTTTATCCACGATAGCACGCATTTTCGATCCTCTCGGAATTATAGCACCGGTGATACTTCAGGCTAAATTAATGATTCAAAAGATTTGGATTTTGAAGTTAGGATGGGATGACGTTCCACCTGATAGTGTAGTTAAAATTTGGTCACAATTCGTATTGGAAATACCCTTGTTAGCTAGTTTTAAAATACCTCGCTCTTTGGGTGTTGGAGATGATCCAATTACGCTCGTAGGTTTCGGGGATGCCTCTTTAAAAGCATATTGTGGAGTAATTTATATCAAAACTTCAAATAATGTTGAACTTCTGTGTGCAAAATCTAAAGTAGCACCGTTGAAAACGATATCCATTCCCCGACTTGAATTGTTAGGTGCCCACTTACTGGCTAAGCTTATACATCAAGTTATAGAAACGTATAGTCTTCGTATCTCAATTAAAAATATTCATGCATTCTCGGATTCTAGTGTGGCGTTGAGCTGGATTCATTCTTCACCGCATAGATGGAAAACTTTCATTGCAAATAGAGTTACTAAAATAAACGAATTGTTACCATCCAGCGTACAATGGTTTCATATTCCGGGAACTGAAAATCCGTCAGATTGCTTATCTCGTGGTTTAATGCCGTCTGAACTTATAGAAAATAAATTATGGAGAAAAGGCCCGGATTGGCTCATCTTTGAGCCAGAGAATTGGCCGGTTATCCCCTTTTCGATTGGAAAATGTAGTACCAATTTAGAATCCAAAGTCACTTCCCTAGTAGTTGTAAACCATGACGACAATTCTCTTTATAGTTTAGTTAGCAACAGTTCGTCATGGCTTAGATTAGTTCGTAGCATGGTTTATGTTTTACGGTTTGCAAAACTTTTACCAAAACCCGAAAATATTTCTTCATCGGACCTTGAACAAGCCGAACATAAACTTCTTTGGCTTGTGCAAAAAAAGCATTTTGCCAAGGAAATAAAGTTGTTAGAAAAGGGACAGGAATGTTCGTTTCGCGTCCGCTCTTTGAGACCATTTATTCACAATGGAATTCTACGTGTAGGAGGTCGTTTGTCAAATTCTAAACTAGAATTTGAACAATGCCACCCTGTTTTGCTCCCGAAAAACGATCCTCTGGTATATTTGTTAATCGATTATGTCCATTCAAAAAATTTGCATACAGGCAGTGGATTAGTTTTAGCTCTTTTGCGTCAACGTTATTGGATATTAGCAGCCAGAAGCATCGTGAGAAAACGTGTTAGAAGTTGTAACCGTTGTTTTCGGGTCCGACCGAAACCTACCTTCCCTATTATGGCAGATTTGCCAAAATTTAGGGTTCAGGAGGCAAAACCTTTTGTGCATACGGGGACCGATTATTGTGGACCATTTTCCATCACCATATCTCGTAGTAGAGGAGCTCGAGTACAAAAGGCTTACATCTGCATATTTATTTGTTTAGTTACAAAAGCATTGCATCTCGAGCTGGCCTCTGATTTAAGCACGGCAAATTTCTTGCAATGTTTAAAACGCTTTCTATCTCGAAGAGGTCCAGTTTCAATTCTTTATTCCGATAATGGGCGAAATTATATTGGTAGTAAAAATGAACTAGATAATCTGTATAAGTTGTTGACCTCAGCAGAATATACCGAAAAGTATTGCAACGAGTTATCCCATAGAAAAATAGAATTTCGATTTAACACACCCAGAGCAGCGCATCAGGGAGGTATTTGGGAATCACAAGTAAAATGCGTGAAGTCGCATTTTTTCAAAGTGATTGGCTCCCAAATTTTGAGCTATGAAGAAATGAATACTTTGCTTATCCAAATCGAAGCACTGTTGAATTCAAGGCCCATGTGTAATCTTAGTGATGATCCCACAGATCCATTAGCACTCACCCCTGCGCACTTCTTAAATTTAACGCCACTACAATTTTTGCCAGCTGCTGAACTGACAAATGAGCCCATCAATCGTCTCAATCGCTACCAGTTAATAGACCGATTGGTACAAAGTTTTTGGAGTAGATGGCATCTTGAATATTTGACAACGTTGCAAGTCCGACAACGGTGGCAAACTAAAACTAGTGATGACACTTTAATTAGGCCAGGATTAGTAGTTTTGATAAAGAAGGATAATGTTGCACCATTACAATGGCCATTAGGCGTTATAGAAGAGGTGTTTCCTAATAAAGATGGAATCGTACGCAGAGCTTCAGTTCGAACTAAACAGGGGCTCTGCCAACGACCCACCGTACGTTTGTGCCCATTACCATCCCAGTAATAAATCCTTATTACAATAATTAACTAATTAAAAATATTATATTCTTTGTAAATGAAAATTTCATAGTGTGAAATTTTCTAATTTGGTCTTATTGTTTGAATTTAAATTTTTTGTTTCGTAGCTATAGTTCAGAACATTTGTTCAGGGGCGGGGGAATGTTTGGGCCTTCGTTAAAGGCTTGATACAACCCTGTCGTTTTGAGAATTATTACATTTAGTTTACATAATTTTAGTTAATTCTGCGCATTAAAAACAAGTTGTTTTTTTTGGGTGTTTTTTTCTGGTCTGAGAGCAATAAGTCGATTATTAGTTTTTTTTCGGTTCATATAGTATAGAGTTAATAGTTCTCGTTCAAATAAAAGTTTTTTGATTTAAAAGTGATATTGTACGATCCACAATTTGATAGTGAATCAATTTGATATCAATTTGATAGTTAGTCCATAGTGAATAAATAATCCAAAATTAACAATCATTATAATATTTAACACCAGCTAAAGATTCTGCATCCACGTGGTAGGATAACTAACTTCCCGCCTTTTCCTGTTTTATCCCTCCTATAGGTAATTATCTTACAACGCGTGCGGCACCGGCATTGGAGAAATTAAGGTAAGCCAATATGATGATATCTTTAATTTTGGATTATCGTAGTTCTTTTCACAAAAAAAATAAAATTTTTTACAGTCCGCTAAAATATTTTAGTTTTTTATATCGAAAGATTTAGGCCAAAACAATATATATATATATATATATATATATATATATATATATATATATATATATATATATATATATATATATATATATAAATACAAATTTTAGCGGTAGTGATTTTTAACATCTAATAGGTAGGATCGATGGACATTTGAAGTAATTTTTACGAAATTCCAACATTTGTGCAAAAACAATAGTTGCATTTCGTTTGGAGGAAATTCGATAAAATGTACAAATACTATATTTTGAAATTTTTTATGAACGATCTTGTTAGTATGAATACAAATACTCTTTCTGCAATAAGGTCTTCCAGAGGAGGACCACAGATGGAGCCAATCAGGATGACCCGACGTCCAATACCTTTTTAGCAATAAGGTCATCCCGAGAAGAACCCCAGATGGACCCGGTCTGGAAAACCTGATGGCAAATAATTGTTTTTTGAACCAGGTTTTCCTAATTTGATTCTGATATGGAACTCGTCAGGTTTGCTTTACCGAGGCAAACCTTATTTTTACCTGATAAGGTCCTTATGGTTCTTCAAGCAAATCAGGAAAAATTTCTAGTCGGGTGGTACAACGTAAATCCATTTTTTCTGCTAAGTTGACGGCGATAAAAACGTGAGCAAATATTTTAATAAATATTTCAATTGTTTTTATTTCTCGTATTGAATGTGTCGATGCTTGACGAAAATCTATTATAATTATTAAACAAAACAAATATTTGAGATTTTCGAAGCAATAATTTTATTTTAACTAGGTTTGGAACACAGTCACTTTATGATAATGTTTTTTTAATGATTATCATATATCTTTGATAATGGAACTGTGTTCGTAGATAGTCAAAATTTAATTTTGAAACTATTCAAAGAACTGTAGCTACTTATACGCCCATACAATATATGATTATTTGAGTCTAGCCAGATCAGGTACCCGGATTGTATGAACAGCTTTGTCAGTATGTAAGAGAAATTAATAGTTTGTTGAAGCTCTGATTTTAGAGACTTGTTGGTAATAAAACCATTTTTCATTCTTTGTAAATAATAAAAATCTTAATAATATTAGTGAAACGAAAAAACCCCAATAAGACGCAAAATTACAGTAATACTTAGTACCTTAACTCCTGATAAATTTTTAGATTTTTTTAATATTAAGGGAGATATTCCCAATTTTGTGGTCCCCTCCCTCTAATCTCTATTTACCTTGTCTGATTTTAACCATTAACGAACTTGACCTTTAGAAGACCAAAAGCGCATCAAATACCAAATTTCATTCCAATCGGAATGAAACTGTGACCGCTAGAGAGTCCACAGACATTTTAAAAAGTTGATATATATACATATATATATATATATATATATATATATATATATATATATATATATATATATATATATACACATACATATATAGCGATAGTGATTTTGAACATCTAATAGGTAGAATCGATGGACATTTGAAGAAATTTTTACGAAATTCCAATAATTCCAATATTGGTGCAAAAACAATAGCTGCATTTCCTTTGGAAGAAATTCGCTAAAAATACGCAAATATTCGTCTCCAAATTGTGTCTAAGTTTGAATGTATGAATAACAAGAAAGCTGTGTTATTTGAGATAATACGCTGATTCTAACGATACTTTTACATTCTGAATTGATGGTAGAGCTCCCCCGATTCATCATGTTTAGTTACAACAAAAATGTATTCTTTCATAAATGTTTTATTTATTAAAGTTTATTTGTTCGTACCGCTTTTGTTCAATTTTTTAATTTTATCAATAGCGTATATGAAATCAATCCGAATGGATAAGGTATACTTTATGTATGTGAGTAAAATTAAAGTAGTAGTAGTTCCTATATGTAGTGCACTCCCGTTCAATAAAATTGAACCGATTTTGATTGAAAATTTTTCTCATAATCTTGCTGACGACAGTAGTAAATCTTTAACACAAATATCACCTATTTGTAAATTTTATATAAATCTATCCTGTAATTCACACATATTAATATTATTTCATATTTATACAAATATTTACATAAATATGAATGAACCTTAGTCACATCGGGTAACTGAGAAACCGTGTTTTTATAAATTATAAAATAATAATTCTAGTTTGTTTATATTAGTTAAAAGAGTTTTTTGTTACATTAAATAAAAGTATTCCAAATTAAAAATCTATTATTTCATTATAAAAAAGCGTAAATTAAAATAATAAATATAATATAATTTAAAAATAAATTAAAAACACGGTTTTTTAGTTACACGGTGTATAATAATACTAATCATATTTTTATTTTTTTAACACACGAAATTATTACTGCATAAATAAGATTTGATAAATTTTTATTTAGTATTTGAACTTTGATCTACCGTAACTATGTAATTCGTTCAAATAATAATTAAGTTTCTTATTATTATTACTATATCTTCTTTTTTTTTCAATTTATTATTATTATTTTTTCATTGTTTATTATTATATCGTCATTTTATTTATTTTTTATTATAATTTTTAATATTTATTTATTATTTTTAAGAAAAATAATTATTTTTAAAATTGTTATTTGAACTTTTTTCAATTTGAGTTTTTGTTTTATTTTTTGGTATTGTTTTGTTTTCTTACACCTATTTTGGTAAGTATGAGTTTATTAATTGTTAATTATTGTCTTTTTTTGTATTTGTTTTAAAAACAATATAACTTAAAACTATCAGTGTAATATAATACCAGCACAGTTAACACCAAGGCGTCGGTCACGTGCTTTTGGAATGTTGGAGAGTGGGTGGAGCTGACGCGGAATACATACAGTACTAGGGGTATCACACTGTACGATAATGCGACTAAAACGCAAATGAGAGGTAGATTTAAGCGTGGATAGAAATCCTGGATCTGGGTGTCCACGAAAAATAACTCGGGAAGATGATGAAATTCTCCAACATTATAGACAAGAATATCAATTTCTTGCAAGCACAAGAGCGGTTGCAAATATGGGTTTTCCAGCTTCCGCTATAACAGCACGCCGTCGGCTTCAAAAGATTTTATTACGGAGCTATATTGGTGTCAACAAAATCTTAATTTTCCCCATAAATAAACAGCGAAGGTTTAATTTTTGCGAGGAGTTTATTAATAACCCGGACATGAGAAATCAAGTTGTATTTTCTGATGAAAAAATATTGATAGACAGTATTTTCAGCTAATGTTGTAATTTCAGCTAATGATAGACAGTTCGGGTGTATCGTCGAAAGAGGGAGATATATCTGGAACGCAACATACATCCAGTTAATCGAAGCTGGCGGATTTTTGTGAATGTGTGGGCTAGGATTTCCCTGGAAGTGCCAGGTGTATGTTGGAGCATCGATGATCAGTTAAATTGTGTGCAATATGTGGGCATTTAAGAAACCGTAATGCTTCTCTCAGTCACATCAATAAAAGACAACTATATACTCCAGCGCGTAAGCATATTTAATAAAATGTTTCTAGTTATCAATTTAAAATTAAAAACTTTTGCACTAAATTTTTCTATGCAATCAAGATTTGGTTATTTATCTGTTTGTAATATAATAGGACAACCCACCAGTTCATAAATCGTAGCTACTTCAAACCTGGGTTTGTGAAAATGACATTCAATTTCTTCCATGGCCTACCCAAATTCCAGATTTGAATATAATTGAAAATATTTTGGCGGCCATGGTTATCTATAGTATAAATTAATTAACGAACGTGAAGTGAAAACCAAGAACCGAAATGAACTGGAAGAAACCTGGAGGGGGCCATTACTATGGATCTATTTGCACACCTAAGTGATTCAATTCCCCAACGTTTGCAGGATTTGGTAGACGCCCAGGGTGGGCACATTAAATCTTAATATTAAGTTCCATTTATGCTTTTTCATCTTTATGCTACCGGCCAATTGTTCTGAATAGCGTCTTTTATAAGAACATTATGAAAATAATTCAAGAACAACTAACTTCAACATTAAACCAGTACCAGGACCGTTGTCAAGCAGGATTCAAAAAGGGATATTCGACAATTGACCACATTCACACCATCAATCAGGTCTTCGAAAAGAGTACAGAATACAATCAAGTCGAATACTGTGCTTTATTAGATTTTAATAAGGCCTTTGACTCCCTCAGCCATGTTTATATTTTAGAATCTCTTAGGGTACCCGAATACATTAACAATATATTCACCTGATTAAAAATATATATGAAGGCAGCAAGATTTACGTACAAACCGATGTAAAGAATCCTGAGTTTGAAAAAAAACGCGGAATTAAACAAGGTGACCCATTAAATCCGGATATCTGCAACTATGCTCTGGAAAGGGTCATTAAAAATTTCAATTGGGAGGAAAAGGGGATTAAAACAAACGGAAAATTTTTATGCAATCTCAGATTCGCGGTTGACTTAATAATCTTTGCACATAATGCTTCAGACATGCAAGACAGACTGAACGAGCTAAAGGCAGAAATTACAAAGGCTGGCATAAATCTCATCAAGATTAAAATTATTACAAATGGTAACAAAGTCGACATATCCATAGATAACCGAGAACTAGAATATGTAGAAGAAGCTGTATATCTAGTTCAAATAATCTCGTTGAAAGACAAAACGAACATTGAAATTGAACGTAGATGCATAGCTGCGTGGAAAAAATACTGGTCGCTCAAGGAACACTTCAACGCCAAGCCTCCTGAATCAATTAAATCTAAAATTTTTGATTCTGCCGTAACACCACTCTTACTATGAGAATGCGAAACTTGGGCAACATCACAAAAAAATAGAGCTCAGCTTAGTACGCGACAAAGAAAAATGGAGCGACATATGCTAAAAATTTGTAATAGAGATTGCATTCAAAATAAGAAAATACGAAAAAGATCAAAAATACAGGACGCTGTTTTTATATCCATGAAACTCAAATGGAACTAGGCAGGACATTTGAGCGTTCAAAAGATAATCGATGGTCCAAGTTATGTAATGAATGGTTGGCAATGGAAGGCAAAAGAAAAAAGGCAGACAATTCACAAGGTGGTGTGATCCCTTTAGGAAATACGCGGGCAGCTTGTGGATGAGATTGACAACGGATAAAAGAGCGTGGAAGCTTGTCTTTAACTTGTTGCCTGTACTACAAGAATAACTTTCTGGGAAGGCCCTATACCTATAAATGGGTGAAGGCTGTTATTATTATTATGCTTTTCAACACGCTCATTAATTCACCAAATACTAATTTATTATTTTACTAACTAATTTTCTGAATTTTAATAATTAATATATATGATACCTTAAATTGCGCATATTCAAAACAAATTGAAAAACTGCCTTTTAATTATGATATCTGTGATACTTTAACGCGCTTTATTTTGAACATATTTTGGTGAATTAATAAAAGCGTGATGATTTCTTAATTTACTAAAATTAATACTTATTTATTATTTTACAACCAAACCAATGAGAAAATGAGCAAACTAATTGGAAAAATAACTTACAAAACTATTTACTCATTCGACACAAAAATTAAAATGTTTATATCCATACTTACTAATATATGAATGTGAATGTGACTCAACGGATCGTAATGAAATTTAGCAAGGAGATTATATCCTACAGAAACACATAGGCTATCTTTTGACGCAAAAAATATTCTTGAAGGGGGTGAGCATAAAAAATACATACAATACTATAAAAATACATACACTTTTACTATACATATACTTTTTTTGTGGAGTCGTTTAAAATTTTTATTGTTTTTATCATTTCCACAGAAACTATACTTAATAACTATAAAATTATTTTATTAAAATTTTGTTTCAATTTTGAAATATCAACTTTGATTGTCGTTTTCATGGTAACTATAAAATTTAATAGCACACTATAAATCGTTATATACCGACAGACATATTAATATATATAATTATTCTGAACGTGTGTAGGTCACCTAACTCCTCCTAAACAGATGGACCGATTTGGATGACATTTTGTGTGTATATTTCAACTGGTTCCTGGATGGTTTGAAAACACAATTAGACTCGGTCCTAAGCGGCTGGACCGA
Organism: Nineta flava; assembly: GCA_963920215.1. Classification (NCBI taxonomy): domain Eukaryota; kingdom Metazoa; phylum Arthropoda; class Insecta; order Neuroptera; family Chrysopidae; genus Nineta; species Nineta flava. The sequence continues at coordinate 71,857,033 of OY986040.1, forward strand.
TTTGGATGAAATTCTACAAAATTATTTTATTAAAATTTTGTTTTAATTTTGAAATGTCAATTTTGATTGTCGTTTCCATAATAACTATCAACAATAATCGTTATATATCGTTCTATTTTGGTTATTAATAAATTAAATTTTTTCAAATACTAAAATCCTATCAGATATTATACTTCAATTTGATCACACTAAAATTATGATCGCTAGAGAGTGATTTATATATTCTTAGGAAATTCGCTTCGTTAAAGCAGCTCCTGCGTAACGAATTATTGCTTTTTTCCAAATGAATTTTTGTTTTTAAAAATGCCAGCAATTAGACGTACAAGCTTAAGTATTGTGTTGCGCGGGCGGTCAAGTGACTTTGACGCGATTACTACCGCCAGAATAGCCACTACATTCATTGGTTTCGGGAAATGGGCCAGATTCCAAAAATTTTTTGACTCATATCGAGCAATAAAATAATTTGTTTCAAATGATGTTATTTGGCGAAACAAAAGTTATTCGAGAAAAATTTCAAAGTTTCAAGGTAAGTATATTGAAAAACAATACTTTTACCACCACGTGCCTGATGAAAAATACGTTGGCAGCTTTCAATTGTAATGGTGTATCAATTAAAATATCTTAAAGTAAGTATCATAAAGCATTAGAATAATAAACGATATGTTTTTGGAATAATCATTATTTTTTATTAATTTATTAATTATACCAATTTGAATTCAATATTCATAGTTAAGACAAGACAACGTCTGTCGGGTCAGCTAGTATACATATATACATATATGTATACTAGCTGACCCGACTTATACACTTATGCACAATGTGCCACCTAAAATCTCTCCGAGAAATTTCTCCAATTGGAACCGCATGAGCATGACTTTAAGAAGTGGAGTGCCTTTTAACTAATATTTCTTAGTCATGCACCTTTATTCTCTCTTGAATGATGTTTTGTGCAATGTAGCAATCAGCGACCAGTTCTCTTCACTTTTCAACATAAATTCTACCCAGGTTGCAGGCGTGAGCGTTGTACTTGCTTTGTCATTTGTAGATTTAATCAACGAACTCCACTTCCAATACTGAAAGAATACATGCTGCGCATCTTCTACCACATCACACCAACTGCAAAGATCGCTGTTACCCAAGTGGAATCGTTTGATGTAGCTGTCGATCCACCCATGCCCGCTAAGTAGTTGACCAGTCAAATGTCAATCAAATAAAATATATACGTGGACAAGCCTTGATAAAAAACACAAAAATCAAATAGATTACATCACAATTAATGAAAGATATAGAAATATTGTTAAAGATTCGAAAGCCTACCCATCAGCAGTCTGTGGCAACGATCACAATCCAGTTATTTGTAAAATTAGAATTAACTTAAAAAAGTGCAATAAAACAGGAACTAATAAATATGTGAAGATAAAATACAAAGATATTGAAGCTAGTGAAATAAAATGTTAGTTGCGAAATACCTTGTTAAGAAAGAAAACAGATAAGAGCGTTGAAGGTAAATGGCAACACATCAAAACAAGTCTTTTAGAAATGAACTCTACCATACATGCGCAAACCAACGTAAGGAAAAAAAAAGAATGGATGGCAGACGAAATTCTAAGAATGATGGAGGAAAGAAGATCTGAAAAAAACAGAAACCCAGAAATGTACAAAACGATAGATAAGGCAATGAAACAACTGTGTAGAAAGGAAAAATGGCTTAATGAAATTTGTAATTAAATTAACGAATTTATAAATTACGATCCAAGAGGGCAATATACTGCTATAAAAATGATATGTGGCATAAAACAACAACCAAGAACAAACGCCATAAAAGATGAAAACGGTAGAGTTCTAGTGAAGAATCAGAACACTGAAGAAGTTTTGGCAAGGTGGAAGAGGTACGTTGAACACCTTTATGATGACCAAAGAACCAGTGAAGTAGTACTTAAAACAGAAAGCGGTTTTAGTATACTAAAGGAAGAGGTGAAGTTTGCAATAGACAGTGTAAAAAAATTTAAAGCACCTGGACCTGACGATATAGAAGCAGAACTGTTAAAAACGTACGATGAAGACATCTTAGCAAAATATACGGATCTACTAAATGTGATATACGAAACAGGACAATTGCCTGCTGACTTTTTAGAATCGTGTATATTAACATTACCAAAAACATGCAACGCAAATGACTGTGGTAAGTTCCGAACTATATCTTTAATCAATGGTTTCATGAAACTATTATCGAGGATCGTTTTAGAACGAATCAAGCCATTAGTTAGTCCTTTTATTGCAAAGAGCAAATGGGGTTCCGGATGGGAATGGGCCCGCGAAATGCATTATTTACCTTAAGTCGAATCTTTGAAAGTCATCTTGAAGTAAACCAAGAAGTGTACTTATGCTTTTTGGACTACACAAAAGTCTTCGATAATGTCCGACATGATGACGAAATCTAAATATTTAATCTATAATCTAAATCTAATTACCTTAATCGAAATGCTAAAAAATCTAAATATCGGCAACAACGATCTTAACTTAATAATCAAAATTTACTGGGAGCAAACAGCGAAAATTAAGCTAGGCGGTGACAGCAGTAACAAAGTTGGCATTAAAAAATGAGTTCGACAAGGTTGCATTCTATCACCATTGCTGTTCAATTTATATACTGAAAAGATATTCGGAAATATAAGTCACTTAGAAGGTATAAAAATGGGAGCTATAAACATTAAAAATATTCGATACAGTTCTAAGGGCGAATAATGTAGAAAAACTACAAATACTGGTTAACGAAGTAAACCGTCAAAGCAAGGTTCTGGGTATGAACATCGATCCACATAAATCAGTGTGCATGGTTGTTTCGAAAAGCAAACATCCTCCAAACATTAATATAAAAATCGATGATGAATCACTTAAATCTGTAAAAAGCTATAATTACCTTGGGGCACTGGTTACAAGCGATGGTAAATCAACAAATGAAATTAAGAGAAGAATAACATTGGCTAAAATTACCTTTAACAAATTTAAAAGAATATTAATGAACAGGAACATACGAATCTCTACAAAAGATAAAATTTTAAAACCATGTGTGTGGTCAGTGTTAAGTAACGGCTGTGAAAGTTGGAATATAAATAAAAATTTATTAAAGTCATTAGAAGCTTGTGAGGTATGGTGCTGGAGAAAAATTCTTAAAATAAAATGGTCAGACTTTGTACCCAACGATAAAATATGGAAAAAATTAGTTCAAAAAAATTTTTGGTTCGAAGCATTCAGAAACGGCAACTGGAATTTTTGGGACACATTATTCGTAAGGGGGCATTGAAGCAGTGGCACTCACGGGGAAGGTTGAGGGTAAATCCGGTAGGGGTAGAAAAAGAGCCAGCTACCTAAGCAACCTGCCTTGTGAAAATAGGACCACTGAGAAAATAATCCACACGGCATACGATCGAAGCTTGTGGAATAGCATGTAAGTCAACGTTTGGTGCAACCAAACATGACACTATTATCATCATCAGTACATCCAGACAAAGTAAAGAATAACATAAATGAGAATTGATAATATTGACAGCAGTAACAAAGTTGGCATTAAAAAATGAGTTCGACAAGGTTGCATTCTATCACCATTGCTGTTCAATTTATATACTGAAAAGATATTCGGAAATATAAGTCACTTAGAAGGTATAAAAATGGGAGCTATAAACACTAAAAATATTCGATACAGTTCTAAGGGCGAATAATGTAGAAAAACTACAAATACTGGTTAACGAAGTAAACCGTCAAAGCAAGGTTCTGGGTATGAACATCGATCCACATAAATCAGTGTGCATAGTTGTTTCGAAAAGCAAACATCCTCCAAACATTAATATAAAAATCGATGATGAATCACTCAAATCTGTAAAAAGCTATAATTACCTTGGGGCACTGGTTACAAGCGATGGTAAATCAACAAATGAAATTAAGAGAAGAATAACATTGGCTAAAATTACCTTTAACAAATTTAAAAGAATATTAATGAACAGGAACATACGAATCTCTACAAAAGATAAAATTTTAAAACCATGTGTGTGGTCAGTGTTAAGTAACGGCTGTGAAAGTTGGAATATAAATAAAAATTTATTAAAGTCATTAGAAGCTTGTGAGGTATGGTGCTGGAGAAAAATTCTTAAAATAAAATGGTCAGACTTTGTACCCAACGATATAATATGGAGAAAAATTAGTTCAAAAAAATTTTTGGTTCGAAGCATTCAGAAACGGCAACTGGAATTTTTGGGACACATTATTCGTAAGGGGGCATTGAAGCAGTGGCACTCACGGGGAAGGTTGAGGGTAAATCCGGTAGGGGTAGAAAAAGAGCCAGCTACCTAAGCAACCTGCCTTGTGAAAATAGGACCACTGAGAAAATAATCCACACGGCATACGATCGAAGCTTGTGGAATAGCATGTAAGTCAACGTTTGGTGCAACCAAACATGACACTATTATCATCATCAGTACATCCCGACAAAGTAAAGAATAACATAAAAGAGAATTGATAATATTGATGATGGAGGTGTATGTGAGTTGGATTAATATTCAAGCTTCAAAAAGCATATTTTATATTGAATTAATGATGGGTGGTGAAAAACAATGTAGCATTACCAAGTTTCATAATTGGCAAAGCACATAAATACTGTTAAGTGTAAAACTTCTAAATCCAGACCTGGTGTTCGTAATGTAAAATTGCTTAGTGACAATAATATCAAGGAATGAGATGTGAGGAATATGTAAACACTTTGTTTTCATGTGACGGACTTTGGTTGAACAAGAAAAAAATCATTAATTGATTATTTCTGATTTCGAAAGCCTGTTTCTGCGTACCAAAAAAAAAGAAATCGTGATGGTTGAAATTAATTTTGTTTAAGTGTAAAATTGAATTTATAATTTGTTAAAATTTGTGTTTTGTTAAATTGTTTAAAGAATTATTTTTATATTTTGTGCAAAGAAATTGGTTGAACGTGAATTCGAAATTTATCGACCGAAGAAACGGAAATCGAGTGAGGTTGGTGGTATTTGTTTGCGTTAGCGTGTTCACGAAAGGTATTTTTTTGTTATTATTGCAAAACAAATTAATTTTTTTAAATTATTAATTATAGCATTTTTTTTAATTATTAGTAATTTTTTGTTGTTCAAAATCAAATTTCGTTAACACGTTTTGGTACTATAATTAAAATTTGTTTTGACTGTTCGTTATTATTTTATTTGTTAGAATTAGATTTTTTTTTGTTGTTCTTGATTTTGTTGTTCTTGATTTTGTTGTCCAAGTTGTGTTGTAATCAAATTATTATTATTTTTTATCAATTAAATTATTATTACTATTGTTCTTCGTAAATTACATAGTTTTTTCTTTTTAAATTAATTCAAGTATTCGAACTCGTAACAATTAGACCAGTGTTAACCTTTAATCTGCAGCATAGATGGAACTCGTGAGTGGTACTCAGAAAAACCTGGCGCCCAACAATACATTTTTTTTGTTCGAATTGTCGCCACATTTTATCGGCCAGCCATCACCTCGTTGATTCTGAGGTGGTGAATCTACCGTTACAAATTTTGACGCCCAACGTGGGGCTATTAGGACACGAATCATCGTCTGATTCGAAACGCGATTCGAAATATTTTTGTTGTTGTAATTAACGTATTGTTCAAAGGTGTATTTTGTTTTGGTTTTTTTGTTGTTGCTTATTTTGTTGGTTCGTGGCAATTGCATTACAAAATGGCTGACGAATGGGATATTGACGCGATCACGAGAGCTTCGGAGATAACTGACGGTGAGTTAGACCATGACGCGAGGCAGGCTGACGATTACCGGCACGAGATCGAGCCTCGTGTAACGGTCCGAGCTCGGCCGTGCCTGATTGACCCATCTCGATCTGCCGACTTGGCAGACGAGACTACGATGTCGAATGCTGAGGCACTTATGGCACACGTTGTCGAGTTAAGAGCTCAACGACTCTAGATAGTATCCGCAATGGAGGGAATGTCCCAACAATTACAAAAGTTGGATGAGCGGGAGGAGGAGATTTTACGAGCGTTCGTCGCGGAGGTTCCAACTCCTGTGGCCCCGGACGAGAGTGCCTTTGACTGGATACAGGGCCTGAATCCAAGAAATCCTGATTACCCTGAATGCTAATGCTACAGGGTCATCCGAAATTATGCGCGATCGCTTGTATCGTAAGCTTAGGCGCAACAAGGACCCGAGTGTAGTTTGAACGACTGACGATCAGCTGTTACCCGACCGTGAGCTGGTGAATGCTCTTGACCTAAGTCGACTATGCGCATGTTTGGGGAGCTCAGTTACAGTAAGTCGAACAAGCACCGCGACGACGACTACGGCCACGACTACGCTGGGTACCGCGTACTGGGTACCTATGTTGGGATAGTTTTTCTGGGTGACCGCAGAAAAGATCCCAATGGCACCCGATTATGTCTCAAGAGCTGCCACTGGACCAAACGAGACCGCGAACGCACCGTGTGACGAATCACGTTAATTTTCCACCATCGGTGAACTCGACGGCGCTGCCACCAGGGAATAGAGCTGATGCGACATATTCGCCGATTGCTTCGGCACATAATCACATGGGACCGTCTCGACTTGGCGAGGTGCATTACCAGCCGGTGATGTACGAGCGGGTCTCAAAATGGAATTTAAAGTTTAACGGGACATGGATCGAGCCGTGTGGAGACATTCCTGAATCGTTTAGGCGAATGCAAGGAGACCTGCAGGCTAAGTGACGCCGACGTTTTGGCCATGATGCCCTTACTATTGTCGGGTGTCGCCAAAACGTGGTGGAGCTACAAGAAGCGTCACGTTTGAATGTATGGGCAGTTCTGTGGTGAACTGCGCGACCAGTTTCGTGAAACTGAGGTGGAGTGCCGCAACCTCAGTGAAGTGGTGACCCGCACTCAGGGTGCATTAGAGTCTGGGTTGGATTACTTGGATGCGATATTGTCAATGTGAGCGCTGGTTAGCGAGCCGCTGCCAGAGAGCCTACAATTGAATTTTGCGTTTAATACTCTCCGCACGGATTATCACTCTTCGATCCGTAGGGGAGATTTTATAACGTTTGACCAGTTGTATAAACTGGTCCGGGATTTTAACAGCCCTCGTCGTCGCAGACAGCCATGCATGCCCGTGTCGCCAAACGAGAGCGTGGTGCCCGAGTTGGCGTACCATTCTGACCGCCATGAGGCGCACTCGTCGAAGAAGACGACACCACTGATCGCTGCCGTTGAGACCAGTGGAGACGAGGGATCAAAATCTTCACAGTCGCCTAAACCTTCGAGGAGGGGCAAAAGAGGGTCCAAGCAGACGAACGCTGCTAATATCGATGGACCTGCACCAGTGAGTCTCCTACCACCAGTCTGAAGGCCATCACGGACATGTGAGCAATCACCTGCCGTGTAGGTATTGCCATGGTGACATAACCACAACAGGGTGGGCCAACAACGCGTTTCGGGCAGCCACGATCGTTTTCGATCACAATGGAGAGGCGAGAGCGCTGCTTCAACTGTAAACAGCCTGGACATGGCCATCACAGCTGTAATATTGCGAGACGTTCTGGTTATTGTTGGACATGCGGCGCCGAGACCACGCCAACGCCTGGATGCCCGAATTGTCAACGCTGATAAATGGACCTTGACGTCCGATTCAAGGATAGTCGAGGCTGTGGACGATGCTATGCCGCTGCCTGATATTTTTCAACTATCCATTGAGCCGCGTGGAGTGGTAGCCCAACGCACGGATCCTGACAAAATTCGGGAGATATTCCGCCACGTCGTTGCAGAAGTGTGCCCGATTACAACGAGGAGTAGCGATCCGAGGCCATACATACCAGTAACAATTGGCGCGACCAAGTACAGTGCGTTGCTGGATACTGGCGCGACTGTCATGTGTGTACGTCAAATTGATAATACGAACTAGGTTATAGGTTAGGGAGCACGTACGCGATCGGTGCCTCCACTTACTGCTGCTGTTGCTGATGGTTCGATCATGGAAGATGCAGCTACGATTACGCTGCCAATGTTTGTTGGTGGTGACATGATGCCGATGGAAGTGCGAGTCATTCCAGCACTACGGTACGAGATGATTTTAGGCATCAATGCGATCAAGGCGTTTGGAATTTGTTACGATGGTACGACTGAAGAATGGTACTCGAAAATTAAATCCAACATTTACGACTGGCAATCCAAGAAGTGGCTATCCGAAGAAGAAGTAGCCGCCATCGTGGAAGTTACTCCGGATCAAAAAGATGCTTTGGATCAATTATTAGCTCGACGACTACCTGACAATGAGTATACGGACGAGACGACCTTTACGAGCTTGATGACGCACGTAATCGACGTACACGGTAACGAACCGATCCGTCAACGTAACTATCCTACATCTCCGATAACTGAACAAGAGATGTGCCGGCAAGTAGATGATTACTTGCAGCCGGGATTCTCGAACCGTCGACTAGCGCTTGGTTAAATCCGGTCATAATGGTACGCAAGAGTACGGGCGAGAATCGAATGTTTCTCTATTTTAGACGTTTGAACGCGATCTCGAAGCCATGTGCGTATCCATTGCCCTTGATGACGTAGATTTTGAACCAGTTGAGTGGTGCAAAATTTATATCGAAAATTGATTTGAACCATGCTTATCATCAGGTCAAATTAGACACGGTCAGTCGAGAGTACACTGCGTTTTGTGAACCTGGTCGCGACATGTTTCAGTACGTGGGTATGCCATTCGGCTTAGCCGGAGCGTCACCTCATTTTCAGCGGTTGATCGACACAATGCAACGGAAGGGGTTAAAAGTATTCGGCTATTTGGACGATTTCATAATTGGCACTGAGACGTTTGACGAAGGCCGCGAACTTGAAAGTGAACGTCGGTAAATGCGATTTATGCACGAATAAGGTTCGATATTTAGGTTATCGCGTCAACGAAAAGGGACTGTTAGTCGATTAGGAGCGCATAAAGCCTTTGATTGAATTTCGGAGACCAGGAAATATGAAGAAGCTCCGCCATTTTCTCGGAATGGTGTCGTGCTATTGACGTTTCATTCCAAACTTTGCCACGATCGCTGAACCGTTGACGCGTCTGACGAGCACAAAGGTACGATGGTCATGGAGAGCCGAACAGGAACAGGCGTTCGAATCATTGAAGGTTGCGCTAGCAATTGCTCCTGTTCTCGCTTGTCCTGACTACTCTTCTCGCTTGTCCTGACTACTCAAAGACGTTCGTTCTTCAGACTGACGCCAGTGCTACTGGACTTGGTGCCGCTAGTCACGTCATGAATAAAGCCGGACGTAATTATTTCGTAACGGAACGAGAATGTCTGGCCGTGCTCTGGGCTTGTGAACATTTCCGACGGAATCTGGAAGGCTATCAATTCCAAGTCATTACAAAAAAGCAAGACGCCGCGAATTTCAAGGTGGGCGATGCGTTTAGCCGAGTATCAGTTCCCAATAGAATACCGCAAAGGAGAAATGAATGTTGTTCGTGATGCGCTGTCGCGAATGTTTGAGGCAGAAAACGATGACGCCGAAGTTGCTGCGATTGACGAAAATCACGAACTGATCGGAGTCGATAACGAGGTTCCACTGCAGAAATCGTCGATGATTGGTTCTGTCGCAGAAAACGAGACGTTTTGGAGAGACCGAAGCGCTGGAAGGACTGGCGAGTCGAAGGTGCTCGACTATACGCGTTTAAACCGAATCTTCTAGTAGCTCAGGTCGTTGAAGACTTAGACGCATGAAAGTTGGTACCGCCAAAAGCTGCACACCATAGAATAATCGAGGAAAATCACAGTCCGCCATACGCAAGGCATCTTGGCATAGAAAAGACCACAGATCGAGTAGCAATCGATTACTATTAGCCGGGCATGCATGAAGACGTACGCCGTTTTGGAATAGAATACGAGGTGTGTCAGACGTCGGAATGTCGTTGCCGCAGATTGAATGGAGTTCCCCTTGAGCAAGTCGAACTTTATGTACATGGTCCTCTTTCAGGACTTAGTACTAAATGAGTTGAATTGGCTCCATTAAAAAAGGCTGATGGTCCGTCGATTATCCGTGAATTCGATAGATTGGTGGTGCATCGATTTCGTTGTCTCGAGGAATTGCTGACGGATAATGGTACGGAATTCGCAAATAAATTAGTGGAAGAAATGGCTACCGTGTATGGTATCCATCATTCTCGAATTCCAGCGTGTCATGCCCAGGCTAACCCTGTCGAAAGAGTGAATCGTGTGTTAAAAACGATGGTCATATCGTTTGTAGGTTTAGATCATCGTCTGTGGGACGAACACGTCCACGAGTTTCGCCATGCTTATAATACTGCCGTGCCTAGTTCGTTGTATGTATCACCAGTTATGCTGAATTATGGGTGGCAGCCAACTGCACCGAAGTACTACCGGGAACTCATTGAAGGAGCCGCGGACATACCAGTCCCAGATACAAACGCGTGGATAAGCCGAGTACATAAGTTGTCGCAGCTACATGACCACGTAGCCGATTATTTGGGACGTTCTTTTGGGACGTCAGGCACGATATTACAACCGCCACCACCGAGACATTCGTTTTGCCGAAGGAGATCGAGTATGGGTGCGAATGCATGTGTTATCGCGTGGCGCGGATCGATTTTCGTCAAAATTAGCCAGGAAATATTCGACTGATGTTAATGAGTGGGACGGCAACACGTCAAGGAGTTGCGCTTGGTACGCGAGAGCGCTGAGAGCAGCGATATCGATGGCGGTGAAGTTTGGGTAGGTATGCATGTACATGTGGCTTGGCGTGTTTGTTTAGATGGCGAGATAGTAAACCAGTCATAGATCGGCTGGCTAAAGAGAGTGTGTTTTGTTTTGATTATTATAATATTTTTTTTGTCTCCTCGCGTTATATTATTATTTTATTAGTTTTTGTTGAATTTCGTGTTTATTTTTTTTATTTTTTTTTATTTTTTCATGAGTTGATGTTAGTAGTCACTAGTCCGAGCGGATTATATTTATTATTTTTTAACCCAAATCTTTCTAACCTGAATATACTGAACTCCTTATACTGTAGCTAGTTGGTTTTGGTGACGGGTACCTTAAGTTAAATGTAAATGTAGTTGTGAGTGTAGTTGTGACGGTACCAACGCACTAAGTACAGCCAATTAAGCTCCCAGTCAACATCAGAGAGGAGGATTTGTAACGGTTGAAATGAATTCAATCTTCGATGCGTGCCTTTTTATTTCTTTTAGTATTTATTTTTATTATTGACGCGGATACGACGCGACTGGTCGCTGGTTCCATCTGAAGGACACCGGGGCCAGATAAACGAAAGAGGCGGCTCCGAACTCCCATGTCGCTGTTGACATTAACAATTATAATTATATTGTATTTATTTATTTCTATTTTTAAGTTAGCCGTACGCATTATATAATTACCAACCTCGCTCTAGTATCGATCGCCGACATCGTGAAATTTGATCAAGCTGAAGGAGAAAAATTCAAGAATGGATAAAATTCATTTTCGCCTAACAAAATACACGAAATCTTTATCCTATTTTATTATTGAATTTACCATTTACATTTGTGGAACTTCTATATGGAGTATTGTCAAATAGTTTCGGGCAGCTTTCTGAATCGTTCTATATGTTTTTCGATTGTACGAAAGACCGATTAATTGATTTGGTTACATTGTAAAAAGCAACATTAAAAAATAAAATAAAAATTGTTGTTAAAATATAAAAAAATAACAGTCACGTATTTTAAACTTGTCGAAATAGTGATCATTAAAATAAAAGTTCGAGTTATGATGAACACTTAGACAACTGAACTTCGTTTACAAAAATTGTTTGTAGTACTTCCAGGCAAAATAAAATATAATATAAACGAGAATTGATAATATTGATGTTGGAGGTGTATGTGAGTTGGATTTAATATTCAAGCTTGAAAAAGTATATTTTATATTGGATGAATTAATGATGGGTGGTGAAATACAACGTAGCATTAGCCATAATACCAAGTTTCATTATTGGTAAAGCACATAAATACTGTAAAGTGTAAAATTTCTAAATCAAGACCTGGTGTTCGTAATGTAAAATTGCTTAGTGACAATAATATCAAGGAATGTGATGTGAGAAATGTGTAAACACTTTGTTTTCGTTTGACGGACTTTGGTTGAACAAGAAAAAAAATCATTAATTGATTATTTCTGATTTCGAGAGCCTCTTTCTGCGTATCGAAAAAAAAAATCATCATAGTCGAAATTAATTTATTTTAAGTTTAAAATTGAATTTATAATTTGTTAAAATTTCTGTTTTGTTAAATTGTTTAAAAAATTCTTGTTATATTTTGTGCAAAGAAAATGCGCTGAGTTAAAGCAATTCCTGCGTAACGAACTTTTTTTTTCAAATGAATTTTTGTTTTTAAAAATGCCAGCAATTAGACCTACAAACTTAAGTCGCAGAACTCGAAAAGCTAGATGTGAAAGATATACCGCAAAACGCGGAATGAAGTTGAACGGAATCGTTGGAATCGAAATCAACATCATAGAAATGTTTTTTTTAACCAATATCTATCTGCATTTAATTACTTGTGGAAATCGATTACAGTTCACAAATCGTTGCTATTGGACCAATGAACGTTGTGTGTCAATATTGAAAGGAATTTAAGTCTAAAAATGAAGCCCCTGGATTATGTTGCGCGAGCGGTCAAGTCATACTGGCGCGATTGGTAGCGCCAGAAGATCCACTACATTCATTGGTTTCGGGAAATAGGGCAGATTCTAAACATTTTTTGACTCATATCGAGCAATAAAATAATTGGTTTAAAATGACTTCATATGGCGCAACAAAAGGTGTTCGAGAAAAATTTAAGCCAAATTTCAAGGTAAGTATATTGATAAACAATAAACTTTTTCCTCCACGTGCTTGATGCAAAATACGTTGGCTGCTTTCAATTGAAATGGCTTAAAGTACATTTGTAGCTCGGTAAATTTCCAAAAGCAGAAAGAAGTGAGTGTATTTAAAAAATTTTTTGGGGGAATATGAGTGCTGTGAAAGTATTTTGAGATCAACATGGGAGAGCCACATGGTGGTACAAACAATTCGCTATACAATATCCTTTATTACATCTGTTTATTACCTGTTTACCTTTGTAGATTCAGGGTCAAGTAGGGACTACAAATTTTTACAGATTTATTTTATGAGCGATTCAGCAATACAAGTCGATCAGCGTTGTGCACACAACACTTCGGATAAAAGACCAATTGTGAAACAACTCCAAATGTTTTTCGATCAGCACAACGAATTGGTAGCATTATTCACGACCGCATTAGACCGCATGTCATCAAAGCCGATAAGACGCCTGCAGGCCAACACGCAAGACGTTTTAATGCGCCAACAGTTGATGAAGTCGCTAGAAAATGAAACTAAGATTGATGTGTGTATAATAAAGCATAATAATAATAAACAATATGTTTTTGGAATAATTATTATTTCTTATTAATTATTCGAATTCAATATTCATAGCAGAACGTCTGTCGGGTCAGCTAGTATGTATATATATATATATATATATATATATATATATATATATATATATATATATATATATATATATATATATATATATATATATATATAGTGTGGAGACCACGAAATTTATGGATATCGCCTACAACGTGACAGGATGGTACTTATTGCTGATCCCGCAATTAATTAATATAAAAGGTCTATGCAAATCAAATTAGCATTTTTTTAGTAACAGTTGAATAAACAATATTATTTCGAATTAGCATAATTATTGTCAAAACTTTGTATTTTAAAATATATTTTATTATTAATTTTTTTGAATAAATAACTTACAATTTAAAATTAAATAAAGTATTATAATTTCAAACTGTGCACTACATTAAATTTTCCTAAAGTATTGAACGAAGTCAATTTGGACAAACTACATTTGGACGACTTCCTTTGAACGAAGTCAATTTGGGCAAACTACATTTGGACCACTTCTTTGGGGCAATCTTTAGTAACTTAAATTTACTAATCTGTTGAATGAAGTCAATTGGACAACAAACGTTGGACGACATCATTTAGAACAACTGTAAATTCAATTAGTTTATGGAGTTGAACTCATCAACTACCTTGGTGACAGCGAATAGCCGAATTCAAACCGCCTTCACAAGTGGTATCTAATTTGGGATACAACTTTTTTGGTGACAGCGGTGGGATACTGCTACAGCATCTATTTAGTACTACGAGAAAACTAGCTGCAGAACTTGATCAAGTAGTTGGTGTAGGTACTGGTGTACTTCGTACTTCAAGAGTATTCCGAATCCACACAGCCGAAAACAGTAAGTACGCTACTGTGTTGATAGATTTTTCATTTCAATTTTTCTTTTACCTTTTACCATTTAAAAACGCTTTCACAATGAGTACTAAAAATATAACAAAACGAACAAAACATACAAAACGAATCCTATCGGGCAGTCAAAGCTTCGCTGACTAGCAACATTTAAACGTACAGAACAATGATAATAACGTACCTATCGACGTTACTGATGATGATACTGACAGCGAGTCAAGTTCATCACATAATGGAAATGAAAACCATATCCCATTATGTTTTTTATCGAATATGATAACTCTTTTTAGTGGAGATTCTAAATAACTTCACAATTTTCTACAAAACGCGAATAATGCGATCGGTTTAGCCAGTAAAACTCAAAAAATTACTTCTAGAAATGTTTATATTTTCAAAAATTTCTAGTGATGTTAAAGCAAAAATTAATATGCGTGATATTAAAACATATGTACAATTACGAGATAAACTTAAAGCCGTAAGCCATTAACATCTCTGTTAAAAAAAGATATAAAATTTAATTTTGATAAAAATTGATAAGAGTCTTTTGAAACATTTAAATCAATACTGACTTCCGAACCCATATTAAAATATCCAGATTTCAACAAACCATTTATTCTAACCACAGAATATCAAATGCATCAAATCATGCCATTGGTTCAGTTCTTTCTCAAGGTGAAGTCAACAAAGACTTACCATTAGCCTATTATTCTGCTACACTGAATGCAGCAGAAATAAATTATAGTACGACGACAGAAAAAGAGCTTCTGAGTATATTCAAAAGTTGTAAACACTTCCGACTGTATCTATATGGTAAAGAGTTTACAATAATCACGGATCACAAGCCACTACAATGGCTAATGAATTGCAAAGATCATTCTAGTCGTTTAGTCAGATGGCGTTTGATATTATCGGAATACCAATACAAAATTATTTATTAATCCGGTAAAGCCAATTCTAATGCCGACGCTCTCTCTAGACTCGTAATGAACATTGCACAAATTCAAGACCCAGTTGATAAATTGTCGTACGAAAATTTCAAATTGTTTCATCAACAAAATCTAAATATTCAAACTTTTAATAAAATCAATCAACCTTTTGAGGATTTAAAAACATTGATCATTCCTTACTCTACGGATCTATCAATGAATAATTCACATTCCTTTTATGTTAATACGCAATGTGATTTAACAAAATTGAAAATTAATTAAATTAGCGAGATTGCTTAATTAATCACCACAATATATAAAATCAAAATTTATATTTACTATTTGTCAAACAAAAAGCTAGAGACGATATCACATATGAAAATCTTTACACGGCTCTATCAAATTTATTTTAATTACTGACATTGAATAATGAAACTGAGAAAAATATTATAAACGTCACTCAATTATGTAACAAAATTAAACAAGACACTTTTGATCGTTTTTTTTTTCGTTCAGGATTTGATCAACGAAAACAAATCCTGAACGAATATCACGACGATGTTCTATCCGGACATCCTGGCGTAAATAGGACATGTCAGGAAATCAAGAAAAAATACTTTTGTAAAGGCATGAAACAAGATATTGAAAAACACATTCGAGCCTGTTAAACTTGCCAAAGAGTTAAGAAATCATCAATCAAAACACCAATGGTTATCACCAGTACTGTCCTTACCCCATTACAGATATTAATAATCGCTACATACGAACGATTCAAGATGAATTAACTAAATTCATTCAAGCCTACCCAATTCAAGAAATCAGTGCTGAAACTTTTGCAGTCCATTCACAAAAATATTGCACAATATTCGGTTTTCCGAACACAATCCTTACGGATCAGGGCACAAACTTTCTCAGTAATCTCTTTAAGGAAATAAACAAAATACTACAAATAAAACACAAAATAACCTCTTCGTATCATCCACAAAGCAATGGATCACTTGAAAGATTCCATGCCAGCATAAAGACTTTTATTAAATCTTATGTAGACAATAGTACCAAGAATTGGGATGAATTTGTTTATTTGGCCTGTCATAGTTATAACACCCAAGAAAACAAATCTACCAAAGAACGTCCTTATACGTTAGTTTTTGGCCACGAACCCAAAATTCCACATAGTCTAAAAAAACCGAAAGAGCTACCAACTTATCAAAATTTAACAAAAGACATTATAGACAAAGCGAAAGTTATTAGAAAAACCGCCACAGAAAATTTGGCACATTCCAAAACAATTAGTAAAAAATATTACAACAGACGAGCAAAAGAAAACAAAATAAATATAGGTGACCTTGTTCTACTATTTGATTCAATAAACTTGAGTCATTTTAATAAGAAACTCGACCCGACATATAAAGGTCCGTATGAAGTAATACAAGTTTACGATAATAACACTGCCAAGATTAAATTAACAAAAAATTAATTTAAAACGTATCATCTCAACCAACTGAAACCCTTTGTTTCAGATGATCAACTCTATTATTTGGACAACGTTTCTGATGACCCTCCTGACCCAGGTGAACGTGAACTCCTATAACATACTCAAAGTAACAAATTCCTGAGGCTTATATTACAATAATATAAGTCAAGCCAAAATGTCCAACCAATACTTAAATCTGTTACACTATTTTAATTTCTCAAACATTAATAGTATGGTGACTATTGCTTACAAAAGCTATTCTGAATCTTTATCATATTGTAATATTATACCAAACAATGCCTCGAGCACATGCAAATGACATCCTGTTTAATAGAACAGCACCTAATCAAAGAATCAACACGTAAACATTAAATCAAATACTGAAAGACACCGACGTGGTATTTTAGATGGATTAAGTTACCCAATAAATTGGTTATTTGGAATTCCCGACGTAGATGATGCAAAATTCTATAAATCTTCTATTGATGACTTAATAAATGACCAAAAACAAACACACGTGTTAATGCAATCGCAAATTCGAGTAATTACCGATACTATTAGGCATATTAATGAAACCGTCCTTAATCTGAACGAAATTGAAGAAAAACTAAATTCTAACATAACAATTTTTAACATTTTCATGACCGACTTAAGTAGAATACTTTACCAGAATACTTTTCAGATCGCAATTATTGATCGCATTTACTTCTCATAAAACAGATCAATGAATTAGTTCAAAGAAAAATAAATAAATACACAACTTCATTATCTTTAGCTAGACATGGAATAATATATTATCAAATATTTCCACCGCAAACTTTACTGACGGAACTGAAAACTCTATTAAATTTCAACTACCGTTAGAACCTACTTGGCAAAATTTAGAATCTTATTATAAAATGTTAACTTTAAAATCATTTATAACATTTTAAGAACTAGTAATTATAATAAAAATACCAATTACATCAATAGATACATTTAACATTTGCAAACTATATTCCTTACCAATTCCTAGTAGAACAAACCCGAAATTATTATCCTTCATAAAACCAAATTATGATTACCTAATTATTTCCAAAAGTCGATCACAGTATGTTTTACTTAAATCATTGGATAAATATAAAGAATACAGGAACGATGAATACATTTGCACACATGTATCAACATCTTATAAAAAAATGACCGAAAACTGCGAAACCGCTTTATACCAAGTAACATCCAAAACAATACCCATGAGTTGCTCAACATAAACCATATATGCTACTACAGAAATATGACAAAATATTAACGAAAAAAAATGGCTATTTGTCTACTCAAGATACCCGTTGCACAATATTATGTAAAAATAACCTGGAGGATACGACAGCAATACTAAATCAAGTAGGAATTTTACAACTACATGACGAATGTAAAGCATATACAGATACCGTTATTCTGGAACCACAGACACTTTTGAAAAATTCAACATTTCACAACCTTATGCCAACAATCAATAATAAAGTCGACGACTGTTGTAACAAAAACAAAGTCAATAAAACTACATTGCAAAATTTGCACCTAACACCTATAAAGTTAACCCACATGGACCTTGATGAACTTAAATATGCTCAAGATCGCTTAAACCAATTTGATGAACAATTACAACAGCAATTAAACAAACCATTTTTCATCAAATACGAAACAAATATATTACATTACGCCAAGATCTTAATCATAAAACTAACAAGCCTAACAATAATTTATGGCATATACCGTTTAAAAATTTTTCAGATAATTTGGAAAAAGCTAAGACCAAACAAGAAAAACACCGCTAGCATGTCTTTCATTAACTGTTGTTTTGGTAATGGAAATCAACCCAGAAATCAATTTAAACCAACAGCACCGTATAACGAAACCATAACGTACACGAGTAAACAAGTAGTAATATTTTCGCCAACATCCCATTCAACGCCACAGTACCGAGTAACGTCTAGAAAATATACTAATTATACGCATAGCCAAAAACGACTTAGTAAGAAAAAGTTTTCTCCAAACCAAATGTAGATGTCAAAAACTTTTTATTAAGGGGGATAGAATGTGCATACCACGAGACTTATGGACATCGACTACAACGTGACAGTCCAAATTGACTTCACCCAATACTTTAGGAAAATTTAATGTAGCACACAGTTTGAAATTATAATACTTTATTTAATTTTAAATTGCAAGTTATTTATTTAAAAAATTAATAATAAAATATATTACAAAGTTTTAACAATAATTATGCTCATTCGAAATAATATTGTATATTATATATATAAGTTACAGATCCTGGAATGTGTATTAGTTTATATAAAATAACTATCTCTCTATTTCAAGGACATTGTAAAACAAATATGTAATGACGTACCTTGTACACATTACTTAAATACAACTTTCTACAAACATGTAATGACGTACTTTTACACATTACTTAAACATAACTTTCTAAAAACGTCCTTAACATTAAACTACATTCTAATCAGTATGACACTTTCTAAAATACCAAAAACTAGTATATAAGTCGTTGTTAAATTGATAACGATTGTCTTTTTCATTACACAAGTTTGGCTTCGTGCACGCTTGATTGTAGTGAACTAGCGATAACTTATAAAGTGTATAATTGTTATTGTATTTAAAATAAAATAAATTATAATATAATATTTTTGTTAAATTAAATAAAGTATTTTTTTTATACATTTCGAGATCGAAAATATAATTGGCGCAGCCGGTAGGATAGTGTCGTTATTACAGCACTATCAGCGTCCATCGTAAAGTCACATTAAAAAGTACAAAAATCGACTTAGTGAAATTTACGAATGCATTTCTATGCTTAATGGATCGAATCTACTGAACAAATAAATATTATTATATTTTTCAATCGAAAAATTGTGTCTTGGAAAGTAAGCAGCATTGTGGTTAATTGTTGAACACTTCAAGTGGATATTGAAGCAAGTGGAATTAATTCTGGTTCATCAATCAACACTAAATTGTTAAAACATAATGTGGATGTTGTTCTTAATCCAACTGTCAGTAACATTACTTTTGATTATTGCTTATAATATCCTTAATGCCCAAATTCCCCAAAACACGCAAATACAAATTTTCCCCTGTTGAAATACAAAAATCGATTTCCTCAGACGATTCGGACTCTTCAAACACAGACTCAGACGCTGACTCTGTGGATTTAACAAATAATAATTCAAATACTTTTATACCAGTATTAAACGAAATAACAAAGCAAGTTGAATCAATTAAATTGAACGATAACTTTAGCCTTAATATTAGTAACGAAATTACAGCAATGGCTTCCACATTAACTGTAATGGATTTGTTGAAAAACATTTCAACTTTTGATGGTTCCTCTGGAACTTTAAACCGATTTTTGGGTAATGCAAATAGAATAGTTAACGCAGCAACCGATGTTTTAAATAAAGAAATAATCACAGACCTAGTGCGAAATAAGATAATCGGCAAAGCGAATGATGTATTAGTTTCCATAGGAGACCCAGCAGACTGGACAACTATCGAAACACACTTAAGAACTCAGTTCTCCGATAGACGCACTGTAGAAACAATACTTCATGGCTTAATACTATTTCACAAGGTAATAAGCCCTTAGAACATTATTTCGCAGAAGTATCTGATCTACAAACGGCATTGTTAAATTCAATCGACCAATCGAAACCCGCCGACTATATACTAGGACAAACAGACATGAGCGTAATGATTGTGCTAAAATCATTCATTGCAGGTTTAGATCCCAAACTAGGATACATAGTTAGGGCTAATAATCCATCCTCAATCAAAAACTCATACGATATATGTTTAAACGAGTTAAGTATGCAGCAATCGAATTTAGACAGATTTAAGATTAACAATAGGCAACCTAGTTATAATTCAGATAATCACAGGAGACCTATTCATAACTCAAAACCCATAATCCAACAACAAAAAGCTAATTACACCCCGCATTACATGCAGAGACCCGTTAATAATTTCAATAACTTTAGACCACCACCAAATCCTCAAAATAACTCATATAATAGTAATTTCAAACCACCACAACAGTCAAATTCCCCAATGTACAACAATCAAAACCCTTTTTATAAAAATCAAGCCTCACATCAAAGACCTCCTGTCTTTGCACAGCAACAATACCGACCTCAACAATCAAATCAACCCATAAACAGTACTTATAGACCACAACAACAACAACCATTTAGACCAACCCCAATGGACATTAGTTCAGGTAATACAAGAAAAGTATTACATAATACCGAAACTGACGATAAAATTTGCGATCAAACCTACTACCATCAAGAGGACGAATACTATGACCCTTCGTACGATCAAACACCCGATCCTTATAACGATACGAACGAATATTTAGAAAATAATGAAGATGAAAATTTTACGAACGTAGCCTCGACATCCGATCCTCCGGACTGATAGAATTAAATTACCACAAAACCAACGGTACTCTCCCGTATATTAAGATCGATAAGTTTCGAGATCGTAAATATAATTTATATATATATATATATATATATGAATATGCATATATATATATATATATATATATATATATATATATATATATATATATATATATATATATATATATATATAAATATACATATATATATATACTTTTGGAATTGGGCAGGGGAGAAAAGAATATAATCTACATGGTAAGCCGAATATAGAAGATGTTATGGTGGTTAACAAATTGTAGGAATAAACTAAACTGCTTTCAAAATTCTATTTTAACACTCTAAAAATGTGAAACTTTTATAAAAAAAAAGCAGTTTTCTAAATCCAGTTGACAGTATTCTAACTTTTAAGAACTCCATGAACCTTTTTTATTCACCCATGGTGTTGCAAATCTGTTACACAAATGGTAATTGTGCAAAGTATTGGATCGTGTATGGGGGCCTTAATAAGAAAATCAAAAATCAAAATTATAATATTCGAACATGAGTGGGACTCGTACCTATCTATGTAACTTTCTCTGACTCGTCTATTAAATAACCAAATTCAAATAAAATTTTATGAATATTATTAATATACAGGATGTTTTCAAAGTAAACAAATTTTATCAGTCTTCCACAAATAATTTTATGAGAAAAGGTCTTGTTCGTGAATATAAGCATATTTTGATCACTGTTTACATTTCATAAGAAATCGAGCTTACTATGAATCGAGCATACTTTATTAAAAAAGTAGTCTGTCATTTTGTTTTTGCCTATATATGGCATAATATTTTGGGCCTTTAAATGATTTTATAAAATACCTTTAAATAGTTTTAATAAATTAATAACGTTACACACTCATAACAGACGTATACTTTTAAAGAAACAGGCAATGTCGAAAAAAACATATATTTTGGGAAAATTTTGATAGCAAAATTTTATTTTATTTTTCCATTTTAAATTATGAGATGTTTTATTACATTATTTATTAATTTTAAAATATTTTATAAAACTTAAATAACAATTTATGACAGAAAATTGTTTAAATTTAAATTTTGTAAAATTTCGACCTGACACTGACAAGGACCGGATCAGGTTCATCTGATCCGTACCTCATCTGGCATGTAACGCAGATGACTAACCCGAACCCTACCCGGCATACTTGATCTGGAGCTAATAAGGCATGCCAGCCTCGAAACGGATTCGTCATGCTTCATAGGATCCAGATCAGGCATGCTTTCTTCTAAACGAATCCGGCATGCCAAATGTGTGCCCCATCAGGCAAACCTGTCTTGAAACTTATCCGGCAAGCCTATTTTGAAACTTCTGCGCCAGAACTGACGTGAAACTATTGAATTTTTTTCAATAAAATTTCTATTACTAATCTTATGTTTTCAATCGATAGCCAATTTAAGATACACAATCCAATTTAAAAATCAAATGTGCTGAATGCGTAAATATTATGCCAAAATAAATCAGCGTAGTTTTATCGTTTTAATTTTGTAAATTAAGAAAAAGTAATTAAAAACAAATCGAAATGATAACTTACAAAATATTTTGATCATTGGCCTCAGTAGCTTAAGTACTTAAGCACTTAAGTACTAGGGTTGCCACCTTGTCGCGGTATCCTGGCTCTCTTTATACTCAAAGGAGCGCTGCCCGAACCTGCAATGATTCCGATACTCGACAAAAACAAAAAAAATATATTAGTAAACGATATTACTAAATATTTTGTAATTGGAACAACACGCACGTTTTTGTTTAAAGAAAAGAAAAAAAAAATTAAATTAAACACAAGTTTTTACGAAACAAAAAAAAAACCTGATTTTATTGCTTTAAAAAAAAAAATGATTATCCAATTTCTTTTTCAACAATTATTTTAATTCTTTTTCACACAATGTTAAACTTTGAATTACTTGACCAAATTACTTGTACAAATTCCAACTTATACTTTGATCTGGATTGAACAACAATTATATACTTTGATACTAGCGGACAATAGTCGATATTAAACTGATCAGACACGATTTAAAAACTCTGATACTAATCGCACAATGATCGATTTAAAACTGATTTGAATCGACACTGGTCACGGTTTATATACCCGCCATGGGTCGTTCTAGAATATGATTGTGTTTTTGAATAAATATTTTGTTTTTGACAATATATTTTCGCATGGAGGCTTCTAGAATATTTTAGTATATCAACACCCATGGACGTAGTCGGAGTGTTCAGACTATTTATAAAATTAACTAAAAATTATACCTCTACTTGGGTTTGACCCATAGTCATACCCCGCTTGGTTGATATTTAAGCAGAGACTTAATGGACACGGCCAGTGTCAACTCAGAATCTATTTACAAATTTTATGATACATTCATAACTGTAAGCTAGATTACTTCTATTTATTTGTTTTACAAAAATTATCTTGTTTTTACAAAATTATTTATTTGTGATCTGTTATTTTGAAAAACATTCAATTTGTATGACTTTTATTAAAATTAAGTGTAATAATTTTATTTAAATTTTTGATTTTTTTTTAAAATAGAAAAAACTTTAAATCAAAAGCAACAATTAATCTTATTATCATTTTTCGACTTAAAAAAAACTTAGTTTAAGAAAAAAAATAAATTGAGCTACATTATTTTCTTTTTGTACTTTTTATACTAAAAAACTCCTTCTTTTTGCAAGGAGAAAAATATTATTTTGTTAAATATTTTTCGTAATATTTTACTTTCATAATTAAAATGTGTGTTGGATCAAAAAAAATTATTTAATAATTTTCATTACAACAAAATCTCCCCCTCTAGATTCCAACACACATTTTCTAATTTGCTTATTATATTTGGTCGACCAATTTTTGACTTAAGAACTATTTGAATTGTACTAGTACATTAGCTAGCATAACTTAAAAGTGTACGTACACATTAGTTCTTCACTCTTCATCAACGGTGCCTGGTGTTGATTGCCGGTCGTCTGGGCCGCAAGTTGTACCCTGGCTCTAATGCTCTGGCCTCTGGCTCGTCCACACTTGGTACATCCCGTCGTCTTCCATCACCTCCATGCCTTTGACCCCCCAATCGATCTGGAAGTAGTTGGCCGAACACCTTGTTCCCCACACTCAATCTTCCCAGATTCCCATTGGCGGCGGTCCTTGCACTGGCCGGCTTCAAGAGACCTCCATGTATCTTCGTGGGAGGCACTGTATCCACAACATATATTCCAGCTGGTAAACTCCTCAGCACTCTGTAAGGCCCTTTCCACTTCGGTGCCAAACCACTATGGACACCCTCCACCTTATTGCTGAGCACTTGATTGCGCATCCAGACGGACTCTCCTGGTTGATAACTGAGTCCCGTCTCCACTTGGTCATTTTCCTCGGCATTGGCCAATATTGTTTGCCGAGCTCTTTCCTCATTATCATTGCGTTCTTGGCCTCGTTCATTGGCCCATTCTTGAATCTCTTGAGGCTCTTCTTCAACTTGTATCTGCCAATCCCCAGGCTTCTTCATTTCTACCCCCAGTAACAATTGGGCAGGCGAAAAACCAGTTGTTCTATTTGCTCGGTTTCGTATCGCAAATAATGATTTGTGTAGTTGCTGGTCCCAATTATTGTGTGCTTGATCCAAAAAATGTAATCGCAACAACTTCTTTAATTCCTGGTTCTGGCGTTCCGTGGGATTGGCTCGTGGATGGTATATTGGTGTAGTCCATATCTCTGTGTTCCAATCTTTGTTCACTGCTTTCCATTCTTTTGATCTGAACTGGGGACCATTATCACTAAGTACTGCTCTCGGATAACCATATCGACTGAATACTTCGTCTTTGAGTACTTGTGCTATCTTCGAGGTCGACGTGGCCCCCAATGGAAATGCTTCGATCCATCTAGTGAAAAGATCAGTCACAACCAATATATTCATTTTTCCACGAGATGTGCGTGGGTATGGACCCATCAAGTCGATGCTGACTACCTCCCATGGTGAAGTAGGTCTTCGACTTCTCATTGCTGTACTTGGTTTCTTATTCAGTGGCTTTACTCTAGCACACGTATCACACCCTTTTACATATCTGCGTATGTCATCTTGCATCCCATACCAATACACGCGGTTACAGATTTGACGATACGTTTCTCTCCATCCTGGGTGTGCTGCTTCATCACTATCATGATATTTTCTCAGAAAACCAAGTCGGCGTTCTTCGGGAACCACTGGCACTTCTTGTACCATCTGTTGACTATGGTACCAGTGGATCCCGTCAGCTACGGTGTAGTTAGCTCGTGTTCTGTCCACTCGTCGACGTAGATTGCTTCTCAGTGGACTTATGTTATCAACGATGTATCTTCTGATGGCAGTCACATCAAGATCTTCATCCTGCCATCGTCGAATATCATCAAGTTTGGGTGTTTCCACTTCGATGACGTTGAGGGTTATTGGTGTTTTTGCCCTCTTTTCAATCACCCACTCTGGAATGTCCTCCACTTCTTCATCTTCAGCCTTGCCCTGTGGTTGTCTGGATAAGGAGTCGGCGGCTTGATTATCTTTTCCGGGGACGTGAATTATCTCAAAATCATAGGCTCCCAATGTCAATGCCCATCTTGTCAATTTGGCTCGACTATCCTTGGTTTTGTTCAGCCATTGGAGCGCTGCATGATCTGTGTATAATTTAAAATGTCTTCCTTCAAGATATCCTCGAAACTTCCTCAATGCCCAGATTATCGAGAGACATTCCTTTTCTGTAGTGGCGTATTTTCTTTCTGTGGGTCCAAGTTTCTTGCTGGCGTAATTTATTATTCTCCTTGTCTTGCCATCATCTTCCATTTGGAATAATATTGCACCCAGTCCGACGTCACTAGCATCCGTATTTAAACAAAACGTCTTCTTAAAATCTGGATGTGCTAGTTTCGGTGCATTCACAATCGATGATTTCAGATTTTCGAACGCCTTCTGATGCAATGTTAGCCAGCGCCACTTTATGTTCTTCTTGAGCATTTCGCTTAGAGGTGCAGCTATATCTTCGTAGTTCTTCACGAAGCTCCTGTACCAACCACATAATCCCAAAAATTGTCGTAGTTGTCTCCGTGTTCTAGGTACAGGGTGATTGCTTATAGCTTCGTTCTTCTCTTCCTCTCTGTCAATGCCATCTTCGCTCAAAATATGTCCCAGGTATTTGACTTTGTTGCTGCCAATGACACATTTGCTTGATTTACAAGTTAATCCATGTTGTTCTAGTCTTTCGAGTACAAGATCCAGGTGATGTAAATGTTCCTTGACTGATCGACTGTAGATTAGTATGTCATCCAGGTAAACTTGGCAGAAATCTTCGATGTATCCAGATAAAACTTCGTTCATTAAACTCTGGAACGTAGCTGGAGCGTTCTTCAGTCCAAACGGCATGACGCGAAATTGATAGAGACCTCTTGGGGTGGTAAATTCTGTGTACTCTTTCGATTGTGGCTCCATCTCAATTTGCCAATAACCAGTCTGAAGATCCAATGTAGAAAATATTTTGGCTCCATTGACTTTTCTCAATATCTCTTGCAGATCTGGAATCGGATACGCATTGCTCTTTGTAATATCGTTCAATTTTCTGTAATCGACGCACAATCGAAAAGTACCATCTTTCTTCTTCGGCAATACGACGGGTGCGGCCCAAGGCGATGTGGATGGTTCTATAATGCCATCGCCCTCCATCTCTTCAATCATCTCTTCTAATACCCGTTGCTTCTCATTGTTGTACGGGTATGGTCGTAATTTAATGGGGGAATTCTTCGTAATCTCGATCTTGTGTGTGATCGTTTTTGTCCTTCCAACTTTGCCGAAAACGCTGGGATGTCGCCGAATGACATCTTTTAACTGCTCTTGGTTCTCAAGGAGTTTAATTTGTAACTCGCCCAATGCATTGTTAATTGCTGCCATTTCTCTATGGGCTCCATCTGGTTTTCTCTATGCAATGCGGACTCTCTTATCACACCCCAAGTAAATTATACCACTCCGGTAATCGATGCTCACACCATTTTTTTGTTAAAAATTCATGACCAAGTATCAAATGGTTCCGTAGGCCAGGTACAACCATTACTTCAACATTGAACTTCATTCTTGATATCATCACATCCATGCACATTTTCCCAAGAATTTTGAAAGTATTATTGCTTGTGGCTCCACTCCCTGTACTATCTCTGACAGGGTGCCATTTACCAATACTTCTTGCCAATTCTTCGCTGATAAAATTGTGTGATGCTTGACTATCGACCAGTGCCAATATTGATCTTCCACGCACATCAACTTCCACAATTGGCCCATTCTGGTGTGAGTTCTTGGTCTCCATTGTTGTTAAATGGACCGGTAGTTGTTGGTGTTCACGCCGATGTTGTGTGGTTTTGTGGAGGTTAATATTTTCTCCAGAACCAATCTCCTCCATTATTGATCCTGGCTCTTCGTCCAGAGTTCGAACCGTGGTGCGTAACTCGTCCACCGATCTTGGATTCGAAATTTTTACTAGTGGACGTATGTTGTTGCGTAATAAATTCAATATTATGGGCACCACGTCATCAATGTTCCTATCGGCGTGCACTCTTCTGAATAGCTGCACCTTCATGTTGACGAACGCTTCTGTCTTCAATCCTGTGGATTGGGAACCGGTCATCAATTCCAGTTCGGCTTTGGCTTTCCTTCCTATACTGTTGAAGAAACTCTCCAGTTGCCATTTCCACTCATCGAAGGTGTAGCCCAACCCACGATTCATCAATGCCCAATCTCTGGCTGGTCCTGTTAATTTTTTTGTGACCATCTCAATCCAACAATCTACGGGCAGATGCGTTTGCCGTAGTAATGCCGTTGCTCTGTTCAAAAAACTACTGGATCTTCGGCCGGTCTACCACCGGCATGATGGACAGAAGCGTCGTTGTGTCCAATGCGGCGGAGCGAATGACTGTATTCACTTCTTGCGGATCAATACGCATATCTCGAAGTTGCAGTGTTTGATTCTGTTCGATCCGTATAATGTCATCCACGACTTTGTTGTATTGATCGTGCATCTTCTCCTCCAATTCTCTCCTGCGATTCTCAATGACATCGGCTTTAATGTTAACGATGTCGGTTTTCACAGTTTCGACATCCGTGGTTATTTGGTCGATCCGCTGTATGCACGCGTCCCTCAGATCCACCATTCGCTCCCCCAATTCGTATTGTATGGTTTGTATTCTTTCTTCTAATTGGTTGCCCATTTGCTCATTCGATCCTTGAAGTCTGTTGCCCATCCTCTCTTCGAACTCTTGAAGTCGATTACTCATCCTCTCTTCGGACTCTTGAAGTCGACTTCCAAGTCGCTCATCCATCCGTTCTTCAGATCCTTTGAGTCGATCACCCATTCTTTCATCCAAATTTTTGAAGTTTGACATCATAGCCGCGAACATCTTTTCCATTGTTGATGCAATTGGCTCCTCCGGGTCTGATACCAAACTTCTTTGTCGTTCCGATGTAGGGTTGGCTGGTCTTTGAGTCCTTGAAGTTGGTGTTCCTTGTTGCCTAGATTGGTGCTCCTCCCATCTTGCCTGTAAGACCTCTCTAGTGCCAGTGCTGTCCAGCCCTTCGGCCTCCATCATCTCACGCAGACGTGGCATGGGAATGCTGCGGCTTGCCATTGTAATTCCTTTCTTCTTCCGTGCGTCTCCTGGTCCTGCCACGGTCGCCACCTTGTCGCGGTATCCTGGCTCTCTTTATACTCAAAGGAGCGCTGCCCGAACCTGCAATGATTCCGATACTCGACAAAAACAAAAAAAATATATTAGTAAACGATATTACTAAATATTTTGTAATTGGAACAACACGCACGTTTTTGTTTAAAGAAAAGAAAAAAAAAAAATTAAATTAAATTAAACACAAGTTTTTACGAAACAAAAAAAAAAACTGATTTTATTGCTTTAAAAAAAAAATGATTATCCAATTTCTTTTTCAACAATTATTTTAATTCTTTTTCACACAATGTTAAACTTTGAATTACTTGACCAAATTACTTGTACAAATTCCAACTTATACTTTGATCTGGATTGAACAACAATTATATACTTTGATACTAGCGGACAATAGTCGATATTAAACTGATCAGACACGATTTAAAAACTCTGATACTAATCGCACAATGATCGATTTAAAACTGATTTGAATCGACACTGGTCACGGTTTATATACCCGCCATGGGTCGTTCTAGAATATGATTGTGTTTTTGAATAAATATTTTGTTTTTGACAATATATTTTCGCATGGAGGCTTCTAGAATATTTTAGTATATCAACACCCATGGACGTAGTCGGAGTGTTCAGACTATTTATAAAATTAATTAAAAATTATACCTCTACTTGGGTTTGACCCATAGTCATACCCCACTTGGTTGATATTTAAGCAGAGACTTAATGGACACGGCCAGTGTCAACTCAAAATCTATATACAAATTTTATGATACATTCATAACTGTAAGCTAGCTTACTTCTGTTTATTTGTTTTACAAAAATTATCTTGTTTTTACAAAATTATTTATTTGTGATCTGTTATTTTGAAAAACATTCAATTTGTATGACTTTTGATTAAAATTAAATGTAATAATTTTATTTAAATTTTTGATTTTTTTTAAAAATAGAAAAAACTTTAAATCAAAAGCAACAATTAATCTTATTATCATTTTTCGACTTAAAAAAAACTTAGTTTAAGAAAAAAAATAAATCGAGCTACATTATTTTCTTTTTGTACTTTTTATACTAAAAAACTCCTTCTTTTTGCAAGGAGAAAAATATTATTTTGTTAAATATTTTTCGTAATATTTTACTTTCATAATTAAAATGTGTGTTGGATCAAAAAAAATTATTTAATAATTTTCATTACAACAACCTCTTCGGATTTCGTCGGGACACTCCCGAAATCGCACAGTTTCACCCAACTCTCGATTTTTTAAGTTAAATCTCCCGACTTCCGGAGCTGCCAATCCTAAAAAAAAATTATAATAATATTATTATTAATTAATATTAATATGCAAAAATAACTGTTTAATCCGCCAGAAAACGAGCCGCTAACTTCAGTATATCACGCGCAATGCGTTTACCGTTACACCTAGTCAATTTCTCGTACCTTGCCAATTACCTTCTCAATAACTTATTATTCCAACATATTATTCTTGTGTATACTTAAACGTCACAATAGTATACAAATTTTTTCATATTGACATTAATTAATAATTCTATAATTAATTCCCATAATTCAATGACTTGTTAGTCTATATTATATGCTTGTTCTTTCATACTTGTGTCTTCGTAGTTCGTAATCGTACTGCAGATTTATATTGCTATAGTATTGTGACGTGAAAGTATACAAGAAAATAATATGTTGGAATAATGTTAAGAAAAAGTAAGCACTTAGATTTAATATGTATAAATAATATATAATTTATTGTGGAATGTTAAAACTTGAGTATTTACTTATTTAAATTATAGCCCATATTCAGAGGCAGATTAAAACAATTGACCACACTAGGCAGCTGTAAAATTGACCCACCCCCTTCAAGAGACGTTTTCATTCTGACGCTCGACGCTCACGTCGGACATCGGTATGGGTCACGTGGTTCGTCTTTAGATCAGTTTTGACACCATCGTCGAAAACGTTTGAAGTTGGGTGATATAAACTTCTCTACTTCATGCCAACCGTTATTAATTAGAACAAATAACTAGATGATGGAACTATACAAACTTTTTCGCTTGACACCCATCGTTATTACTAAAGAATTAGAAATAACTTAATTTAATTAATTTAATTTTTTTAATTTATTCTTTGCTTTTTTCTACTGTTGTATATTTTATTTTAAGTTAAACACAAATGACATGACATTTTCGTGTTATTTACGCATTCTCAAACTGTGAGATGTATCACAGAATTCAGGAATTCTTTATATACGTTCTTTTTCCAACAGTTATGTAATAAATAAAATAAAAAGGGGGAGGAAAATAACATAATAAAACTTCAAAATATTAGTTAGAATCGTTATTAGTTAGAATTGATTTATTGTAAATTTGCTATTTTCGTCCTATATTGGTAGTACTTAGTTATTTTTCTATGGTTGTATTATATAATCTTTTTTCGATATATTGACACAAAAAAGAGAATTTTGTAAAAAATAAAAGTAATTTTCAATGATTTGAGCAGGTATCAGACTTATACGCTTTCAAATGAAAAATTATATTTTCGATTACCCAAGTAGCGATATGTTTAGTTTAAACGATCGAAACTTGCCCCCCTAGGCAGCTACCTACCTTGCCTACCCGGTAAATCCTCCACTGCCCCGTTTACTAAATATTACATGGACCGCCCGATTTCCAGACAAGATCGACATAATACAAACTGACCTCCCGACTTTATATAATTTTGAGGTGGCAACACTAATGTATTTCTATAGATTTAAAAATAAAACATTAAGTTTAATTGAATAAAATTTAAATCTGAATATTAATACAAATTGAAGCATTACTAAATTCCCGTCTACTGTGTATGTTTACATTTGATCCCTCCGAGCCTCTTACTTTAACTCCCGTTCACTTCTTGACACTAACACCTTTGGATAAACTACCAGCCGTTGATCTTACCCAACAAAATTTAAATCGATTAGATCGATATCAACTAATCGATCGAATGATCCAAGATTTTTGGAAATGATGGCATGAAGAATACCTTCATACTTTACAATCTAGGAAAAAATGGAACACGGATACTAATCCAATTAACCTGGGTACTGTGGTTTTATTGGTACAACCCAACGTACCTCCTTTGAAATGGCCCCTAAGGCGTATTGTAGAGATATTTCCAGGAGCCGATAATATAGTTCGTGCGGTGTCCGTAAAGACAAAGACGGGTACGTATAGTTGCCCTGTGGTAAAGGTGTGTCCTTTACCTACGCAATAAATTATTTTTTTACTTTGAATATTTTACCTTATCTTTAGAACACTTTCATTTCATTTTCAATTTTTCCGTTTGGTTTATTACTTTACCATATTACATAGAGATAGTAATTCATTGTTTTGTTCGAGTATTAAAAGGATACTCCAATGTTTAGAGTTTAGAAACATCCTTTCAGAGGCGGGGAAATGGATGAACCTGGACTTCTATATGCAAAATTGCACAGTAAAAATATAGATTTGTCGATATTTATCGATCGGATGATTACATAAATCCCAATATAAAATTCCTGTTTTATTCAATTTATAGTTGAAAAATTCGTTACGCAGGAGCTGCTTCAACTTAGCAAATTTCCTTAAAATACATAAATCACTTTCTAGCGGTCACAATTTTAGTCTGATCAAAATGAAATGTCGTTTATAACTTTAGTATTGATAATTTTATTAATAAATGACATACGTCAAGGGGAAATGGGGGCATAAGGAAAGAAGAAAACACAAAATATATAATATCTCTGTTAATATTAGAACAATCAAAAAATACGTAAGGAATAAAGTTGTAGAAAATCATGTTTGCTACAATTCATCATCTCATCATTTTTGCTCAAACTCTAATGTGTACAGAGATAGTGAGGAATTTAGTTTTCAATCTTAAACCGTCAATATTTCTGTAAATTTTAGGGTAGCAGAAAAATGGTTTGAAACAAAACTACAGTAAAATTGAATACCTAAAACTTTACTTCTTATAAATTTTTCGATTTTTCGAATATTAAGGGAGATATGTAAAATTTTGTGTTTCCTACTCCCTTTAAACTCCCCTTTCCCCTCGTCCGATTTTACCCATTAACGAACTTGACCTTTTGAATACTAAAAGCGCCTCAAATACCAAGTTTCATTCCGATAAAATGAAAACTGTGACCGCTAGAGTGATTACAGACACATATATATATATATATATATATATATATATATATATATATGTCGGAATAGCATTGAGAGCATGGTCGTTTGAACCAGTATATATGTTGTCAGGCATTGTTGTTTTTATAAAATACAAACCTTACCAATTTCCAATAGCACACTGAAAACTGCATTTTCACAAACACGCACTAGTCTACAGTAATTCCCGGTGTCCCGCACTTTCACAATCAGTAATTACAAATAGTTCAACCTACGACACAGTAAGTTGGCTCCAGTTAACAATACAGATACAACACGAATAATACTAACAAATGCCATACCACGGTTATCTCATCAATAAACATAATTAATTATACTAGTCCAAAAGGGCTACCAACAATCCAAACGCTATTTCCATGTGAACTTTCAGCAGAGTTCAGTTGATACTAATACGCAACTGCACGATACGGTCTGTACTCCGGTGCTGTCCTCTCAGAACTGAAATCCTCCTTCCTTTTTGAAACTCACCCCCCTTCCTTGATGTTTGTAAAAATATTGGAAAGGGGTCATTCTATTACTACATTATATTTATGTACCATCTCTGGTATATCACAAAAAATAGGTTTATTAACATCCGTACCGTACAATTTGCGTCTAAGTAGAGGCACACGTGCCACTTCGACCGAACCCTTACTTACTGTGTTAATTGATAATCTTAAAGCAATTATTCTTTATTGCACTTTTAGACAATTTATTTTATTCTAAGAATATATAAGTATCGATAATATCTAATTTCCGGACCTCTATGTCTGGAGGATCCTTTATGTCGGACATACTGTAATAAAATAAACCTTTTCTTAAAAAATAGTTTCTTTGTACTTATAAATGTAAGTGTTTAAAATCTCCAAATGTGAATTTGTCCTTTGCACAAATTCAACATCCGACATATATATATATATATATATATATATATATATATATATATATATATATATATATATATATATATGTATATATATATATATATATATATATATATATATATATATATATATATATATATATATATATATATGTCCATAGATATATATATATAAATTTTACAGATGGTGATTTTTGACATCTATTAGGTAGGATCGATGGACATTTGAAGAAATTTTTGCGAAATTTTGACTTCGGTACGGGACCAATAGCTCTATTTCCTTTCAGAAAATTCGCTAAAAACATGTTGATTTAAGTCAGGAAGAAGTAGTGTACATCAAATAGTTCGTCGATCATCATCAAAAAGAATATATTTTAAAATTTCATATTAAAACCGCTTAATAAGTGCTTATCATTAGCAAATTCAATTATTTAAATTCAAAATTGTGAAATATCGTTTCTTTTCTTAAGTGAATAGTTACAAAAAAAAGAAACGTTAAATAAGAGGCCATAGATTTTGACGCGCTAAAATCAGGTGTTTTAATTATAGTGAGTAAACCCGAATATGATTCCTGATTTTCTCCAAATACTATCCTTATTCATTTTAATAATCTACATGGTACATTGAAGAATCTAATATGAGTGGTAGTAAATTCGGTTTCCCAATTTTGTTAAATTCCAAAAATTATAATTATTCACGGTTGCGAATTAGCACATTTTCTTAGAAACTATAGTTCATTAATTATTAATTTCCCCAAATAATAAGTCATAGAACCAATACCAAACAAAATCTTTTATTGATTAATTACAAAGTTTAATTTACAATAATTTAAATTTTTTTTACTTTCTTCTAAGCATATTATCATTATCGTCCCAATTTCCGTCGTTTTTGTTGCTGACGTTAAACCTTTATTTTTTCATATTTTTAGAACTTCAGCTTGCTCGTAAGAACCTATAAAAATTTATATTAATTAATAATTTTAATATAAAGCCATCATACTTGCATCACATTATAAGTTTTTATTCATAGATATAATTCTACAAAAACTAAACAAGTTACAAACTTCCATGACTTTCAACACGATATTGTGTTTGAGTAATTATTATTATTCACTAATTATTTTAATTATAAACTACCCTGGCGTATATTTCCAAGACATCTGATTTAATTTTTCATTCTAAACTATCCATGACGTTGGAACAATAACATGATTTCCTTTTGAGGTATTATTGATATATAATACCATCGATATTATATATTTCATTCTGAAAACTTAAACATTAATAAACGACACTCACATTATTTTGTATTGTTTGCTTGATACTGTGAATTAAAATACCTGCGATAGCTCGTTGAACTCGTTCAAACGTCAAGAAAAATGTGCACAAATTTCAAACCCGCACATAAACAATTGCAAAAGCTATAAACAATTAAAGATCCCAAAGAAAAGGGGTCTACTTTTTGAAAATTACTCAAGAACTATTGGTGCTAGAGGAATTTTACAAACAGATTCATAAGGAAGAGGAAATATCCAAAAAAAATGTCGTCTCCCGGAACTTAACTTCTATTGTTAATACTTTTTATTTAAAGTTGAAAATAGGGTTGCGCGCGTTCCAAATATAATTTATTGAACAAGGTTATGATTTAAAAAAAATTATTAACTGCACTGCGCTCGCCGTGCGGAACCCTATTTTCTATTTTGTTTTGAATGAATGGCGCATAAATTAGTATTTTCAAACAAACGTACCAAATACGCTTAACTTGCTTCTTCTAAAGTCAACACAGCAGAACTTTGGAAACGTCTCTTTTGAAATCTTGTGCAATTTCACGTACTTATGGAATGATAATTTACGAATTAACAATTCGGTACTCTTTTGATAACGACGAATTTATCGTGAAGCTGTTGTACCAGGACGATATCTGTGTGGTTTCTTGACACCACCAGTGGCTGGTACACTTTTACGTGTAGCTTTTATTACTAATTGTTTTCTTGCTGCTTTACTCCTAGTTGGTTTGTGAGCAGTTTGCTTGGTTCTAGCCATTTTAAAATAATAATGTTTTATTAATCAATGTTATTTATAACCAAAACACTTTGATATTACAAAGTCAAACGTTTTTTGACTTTGTAGTTGTTTTTAAATACACAAATACTATGTGTTTTTTTCAAAATTTACAAATACATCACACCTAATATTAGTATATAAGGAAGACAAATTTTTGTATTACTCACAGTTTGATAATGGTCGCAAAGCCACAACATGTCACTTTATACTTTATATACTTTATAATTTCTTTGTAATTATTTCAAATCCTCCAAGCTATAAATAGCATATTTTGATTGTTATATTTTGAAAAATGTACAGAAATTACTAATAATATGTTGTTGATATTAATCTGTAATATAAAAATATTAATGCTATTAATTGTTTAGTGAACAATTAATTTGTACAGAAAAAATTTATTAGTTTCAAATTTGAAAGTATCCAATTTTCTGCAATGTTGTTAAAAAACAATAACTGAATGAGATTTCCATAGTAAGGACTATGGACCACAAAAGTAGATATCCTTTTTTTAAATTTTAAAAGTCATTTCTGCCTTAATCATACGGATTATGTGTCGGATAAAAGTTCATTATAAATACACTAACCACTTTCATTCGAAAATTTCTCCAAAATGAATGCACAACTCAAATATAAAATTTTGAAAATGAGCGCTACTTTTGTCTCCATAGGTCCATTTATTTTCTTGGTGCTAACTTAAGACAAAATATAATTTACTATGAAAAAAAATTCACACACAACTTTATGAAATTCTATTTTTCCAAATTAGTTTCGGATCCGTCTCTGGTCAGGCTTGCTGGGTACAATCTAATCCGATTTACATGGGATGCTCTTTTCAACTATATAGGTGTAAAGATTACTGATGTACATTAGTAAATTACAGAAATATTATTATTAAAATTTATTTAAACCTAACAAATTTTTCAAAAATTATTAAAACTTTAAAAAAGTTTTAAAAATATTTTATCATTTCGTTAAAGATATAATAATTAAAATTTATTTAATATTAATAAAGTTTTAAAAAATTTCAATTTTACTTCGGGCGTTCCAGAATTGTTCCTAATCTGTTTCTGATTATAAAATTCCTTCACCACTGTACAATTGTGAGCCAAAATTATCCAAATCCGTCTCTAGTCCGGCCCTTGTCACCCAAACCTTATATAATATTAACTATGGAATTCCGGAACGTACCTGATTCGGACCAGATGTAGTGCCTGGCAACATTTTTATTATTCACCAACTGTATTTACAATAAACATAAATTTATATTAGTATTTGATATGAGGTAATTTATTTACATTAATTTATAACCTAATTTACATGATTGTTTCTAGATGAATTATACTTGTTAAAACCCATGCCTGCGTAATATTCCCTGAAATATTATTTATTATTTTATAGCTCTGAATATTATGTCTCTTAGAAATATCTATATTCTGGCGGTGGTCCTAGATGGTTTATTTTTGGAGAATTAAATTATCACATGTACCAAATTCCTATCTCTGCTAAAGTGAGCTGGTGGGTTGTAAACAGAGGTTAATGATATAAGCTTATAGACCAGTTCAAGTAGCCGGCCGGTTTAACGCACTCTGTTTGGAGTTCTAAAGTTGCTGGTTCGAATATAAACGGTGGTAGTCTGTCAAATAAAGTTAATGGGCCAGTTAATTGACTCAACTGTCGGCGTTAGGAAGAACGAAGTAACCAGGTATGTTTGTGAAGGTTTTTTACAGTTTCTGTACATGAACTGCAGATGAATATTGGCATGCATCCTATCAAACTCGGTTGGAGCCGCACAACCAACCAATTTCATCTGTCGGAGTAAGGAAGAACGAAGTAACCAGGTATGTTTGTGAAGGTTTTCTACAATTTCTGTACACGGACTGCAAATGAACATCGGCATGGTTCCTTTCAAAGTCGGCTGGAGCCGAACAACCAACCAATTCCTAGTCTGCAAATAAATTACTTCTCTTCCACCCACATAATTAATCTATGTTTAAAAATAATAGTCATTAAAAAATAAAATGATGTGAGTGGTCTGTGTTATAGACTGTGGAGACTCAAAAACGGGGGTAGAACCCCATTATTATTACTATTATTATTATTATAATATTATTATTACTATTATATTATTATGTTTAAAATTTAATGTACTTATGTCTGTTGAAGGGGGACAGTGGATACAGGGTATACATCCCAGGACAACTCACCTCTTCAACGAACAAAAATCCTCACAAGGTAGCTTTTTGAAGAAGGTTCACTACCCTATGGTCTTACAGTCCATCAGTCAAAGCAATGTCCGAAGGGTTCTAAGTCAGGGGGTACGTTTGTCTGTCGTGTTATGGTGTTATGGTGTTATGTAGTGTTATGGTCGTGCAGAACTTCGTCCTTGCAGTGCACGGATGTGGAACCTGCAAAATTAAACATAAAATAACTTCAATGTACGCGATCTCAATGTACGAAGGGTGCCTATGTTGAAAGCCTTCTGCATGGAGGTGGTAATGTGACGAAGACGAGACCTGCAAACCGAAATGGTGGAAAGATTAGACTCTAGAGTGGGGCGTATACCGCCATGGCAACCGTTAATGATAACGAACATTTGTCTGAGTAGCCCGTAGCAGGCGTTTTGATCCTCAGACAAAATATCCCCGACAAATAACCCAAGACAAAATATATCTGGGACAAATAAATCAACAGACAAAATATCCCAAGGATAAAGTATCACCCGACATAATAAATTTTGATAATGAAAAATAAATACCCCGAACTGTTCGAGTTTGCGTGTTTTTGGGCGCTTGCACTAAACAGCGTTCTATATGTTTCTAACTATTACAACCAAGTACTAGAATCTTTCAGTACATCAGTCATACCCCGAGTTGGTCGGCGATGATAAATCCTTCTGTTTCCGACTTGAGTAGAGCTGAGAAAAGAAAACGTAAGATCAACGGAGAGACCGCATGATTCTGGATGACGTTAAAACATACCCTGATGGTCTCGAGATCGAAGATCTTGAAAGCGTGAGCTGATTTTAGCACGTTTAACGGCTAAACATAGTCGGTATTGAGGAAGAAGAACCAAATAATCGTCTTCATCACGATTAGTCGGATCAATAATAGACCAAATTTTTAAGATGCATGCCGTGCTGCAGAGAATAATAATGCTCATTTACCTTGCAACTCGTGATCCCGCACGAGTGTCATTATTGGATCAGAACTATTGAGTACCTGGCAAGCAGTACCTTGCACTAATCATGCCATTCGATGGACAAGAGACCCCTACCCCCTTACTGACGTTGGAGGTAGTTAAGCGGCACCGAGGTGCGTGTGTGCAAACTACAACAAATATTCATAAGTTTGCGAGTGCCTCTGTCAAGTTCCCTAAGCTCCTCTATTGTCCATTTGATGGAACCACAAAAACAGAGAAAGATGGGTAGGGCAAGCGTATTAGTGGCATGGATCTTATGTATCCCAGATAATTCGGTTTTTCTAATCGTCTGAGACGGTACCTATATCTTCCACGAAGAGCTTTGTTAACATTGGACTCACTATGAATGTGACTTTCGCAACACCCAAGTATGTATGTAACTCTTCTTCATCGAGCTGTTTCACGATGATTCCATCTATGAGCTGCTCGTCTGGATCGTAGTTAAGGAGGTGACTCCACTTACAATGTATGACGGCACACTTATCCAACCCGAATTCGATTCTAATAGCCTTCGTGTACTGATGAACATATTTGAGCGCCTGAGATAAACTGCTCTCAGGAGAAGCATAAAGTTTCAGGTCATCCATAAACAATAGATGAATTACCTGATGTCTCCTGTCTATCGGGGGGTCACAATGCTAACCCGGTCCTTGACGCGCGCGAATTATGTATCCCATATAAATAAAAAATACAAATATTTGAATCATTCATATCATAAAGTAATAAACCTTTGAACATGATTCATAATATTGTTGATCTACATTATGGTTTATGAGTCATAACCATCCCTTGTCAGATATATAATATTCGTCATGAGCATGATTCATATTGTTCGTTTACATACATGATCTATGAATCATGCATAACCATACGCTTATAACCATCACTTATCAAATATAATATATTCATGATCACCATCAACAGTCCAAAGTATCATCTTTAATATATATTAGTCACTTCAGACGTCACAACCAACATAGTATATAATGGGTCAACTCTAGGATGGAAAACAACATTAATTCCGCAGATTTTGACCTGTGCTCGTCTTGTTGGATTTTATGTTCATTTGTTACAAAATAATTATATTCAATTTATTTTATTTTATTTTATATAGTGCTTTGTGAAATTAAATTGTTATTTAACTATTGTAATAAAAGTGTTGGTAAAGTTTAGAAAATAAATTAATTTTTTTTCTAAACCTTCGGGACGACGGACATAAATCGCGCAAGGAGAGAAGAATAAGTAAGATGCAGAAAAGAAGCTGAGTAAGGATATCCCCTTAATAGATGCCACGCTTATATGTCACCAAATCTGTTAACCAGATCTGTTTAAGGCAAAAATGCTGTGTTGAATTTTCACCAAAAATTCAACATAACATCCATGCCAGGCGCCAAATGATTCTTCTTGCCTTTGACACTTCATCAGCGCGATAACAGATGTTATTGCAACTTGTTCTGCTAAGTGAATAATGCAGAACCTTTGGAGCAGTCTGATTGGTGTTATACTACTATCTACATTTGTCGACTTTTCATATAAATCACGCCAATAGCTGTCGATCTGTTCAACAACAATAATTCGCAAATACACGAGAAGGATTCGAGAGGAAGGTCTTATTTTCTCGAATACACTTTTCCCGTTTAACTAGACTTTTCTAGAGAAAGCGCACGTATCTTTTCAATGTTTCTCTGCTTGATAGTGAGCTGGATACCTTTGCTGACTGTGTGGTGTTGATGCCAGAGTATTATAACAAACATTCGATACGTGATACCGTGTGTCGAAGAAGTGTCAACTTGGAGCCAAGTTACCCTGCGTTTGCGTGTCTTTTCTTCAGCTGTCTCCGTAGACTTAGTTGGAGGAGAGTGTGCGCACTTTGCAGAATATACTGAGTTATCTTTATCGAGCTGGCTACTGGCGTTTGTGTTCGTCGACAATTTAATTAATTAAGGCAAGGTCTTGTGCTTTTGCAAACGTCTTGGGATATTATTGACGTTTGCGTTTAAATAGGTCCGGTTTTAATTGGATGGGCTTCTTGATCTCGCGGATGTTGCGATTTAAAATGGGAGATTTCGATATGCTTTTCGCACCAAATGGTGTACATCATTCCCTGTCGGCACGTCTTTTTGGTTAACTTGCTAAGTAACAAGTCAGTAGGTGCTAGTCAGTAAGTCCTTAAGTGCCTTCGTCCTTTGAAAGTGCTGATGGTGATGGCGACTGTTTTGAGTAATCGCATGACTTTGTGAAGTGCCTTGAGATGGCTCTTCAGTTTCAGCCGCATTACTAATCTTTTGAAATAACTGTGGTCATAATGTCAAATTGGTGCCCCTCTCTGAATAAGTTGTCCTCTTCAGGTAAGGTAGAAGCGTCACCTGAAAGGGGCGAGATTCTTTAAGAAAAACATTTTTGAAGTTTGGTATAAGAAGGAGTTCAACTCATTTAGCCGCTAAGTTGACCTGGGGTTGGATCCTAAGCTTCATCTCCAGCTAGCTTGCAGGCTCTATACTCGGGCCTCCCACCACGGTAAGGTGGATCCTTGGGAAGGTTATTATTATTATTATTAATAAGCTTATTATAAGTCGTTTTTTTCAGTAGCAAAAGCTCATTCATGGCATACATTTGTAAAACATCAATAATTAACAAAGCAACAGACTCCTCAAAAATTTTCTATTTGGAAATCAATTAGAAAAATTCGTATGTACTTTATTAAGCCCAATAGTGTCTGTCAATGTTGATAGAATATATACATTATTATATCGTAGATAAAAATAAAATTTTATGTGATTTAAATCAGTTTGAATATATCAGAATTCGATGTTTTCACAGATTTTCCAAAGACAAAAAAAAATTTTTAAATTTCATTATTGTGTAAGGGAAATTGTGTAATTACACAAATCAAAATTTTGGACGTTAAGATTGCATTGATGCATTTGATCATAAACCTCATTCACGAAGAAAAAATAAATATAAATGAAATTGTAAAATAGGACGTTTTTAACATTAACGATGCATAACAGTGGTATGTGTCCTCCAAAATTACACTTTTATAAGAAAATTACCTAATTTTGTGAACAAATGTATGAGAATTTACTCTCTTTTTTTCTCTGCATAATATGTAACAATGACAAAGACGTAAATTTGTTTTAAATTTAACTCAGCCAATCAACTTTTGTCAGAGAGTTTTAAATCTATTGGCTCCTTTATAGCTAACATGCATTCTTAATTAACTTAAAAAACACAGGTAAGGTTTTTATTAAACCATTAACAAATATTGTGGGTTGATAACCGCTTATATTTATTTATTAATTTTTATTATCATTACTTGAGTTTATTAAATTAAATTATAATGTTCAAAATCAATTCTTTTACATTTTGTTTAAGATATTCAATTTAATTGTATATAATTAAAAAAATGTATAACTAAAGGTTTGCATAGGTGCATATATATATTGTGTCATGTCTGATTCCAGACTTTGACAACTATGCTTTTCCAGGATGCTCTGTCCTGGGCTTTATGAATAAGATCTGTGGTGGTTTGAAGTTTTGTAATTGGCAAAATGCTGTTCAAAAATTTCATTCTTTTTCGACCTCTTCCTCTTTTTCCAACCATTTTCCCTGTTAAAGAAAGGCGTTCTAGCTTTTGCATTCGGATGATGTGACCAAGAAATTCCAGTTGCCTTTTTCGAATCCATTTTATTACGCATTTATCTATTCCTGCCTTTTTCCACACTTTATCGTTTGAAACAAAATCTTTCCAACTAATTTTGAAGATTCTTCTCCAAAACCACACTTCGCAAGCTTCGATTTTTTTAGCTATACTTTCGCATATAGTCCAAGTTTCACATCCGTATGTTAGAACCGACCACACACAAGTCTTTAAAAGTTTATGTTTAATGTCTAATGTCACTGATTTATTGAAAAGTACTTTTTTTAATTTATTAAATGTTACTTTGGCAAGGGTAATACGTCTGTTTATTTCCTGAATACACTTTCCGTCATTAGTTATTAAGGACCCGAGGTATACATGTTTATCACTTATTTTAATATTTTGGTCATTCAGTTTTAATGAGGTTTCTATTTTGTTCTTTGAAATGACCATTCCCACCGTTTTCCTTGGGTTTATTTCCATACCCCATTTTTTGTTGGCTTCCTGCAAATTATCCAGTAAATACTGCATTTTTTCTTCGCTGTCTGCGATAAGAACTGTATCGTCGGCATACCTAATATTGTTGATATTTTTCCCCCCTATTGTGATACCTTCAATGTCCTTGATATTATCAAAAATTTCTTCGGTGTATATATTGAATAGAGTTGGCGATAATATACATCCTTGCCTCACTCCTTTTTTTATATTGATTTCTTTCGATATACTATTGTTGCTCTTCATTTTCGCTACTTGGGCCCAGTACATTTTCACAATGATCCTTAGATCTTTGTCGTCTATGTTTGTGTTCTTGAGCACTTCAATAAGTTTTTCATGCTTCACGTTGTCGAAGGCTTTGGTATAGTCCAGGAAGCATAGAAAGATGTCTTTGTGCATTTCCAAGCCCCTCTCCGTAATTTGCCTTAAGATGAATAATGCATTCCTAGTCCCTTTTCCTTTAACAAATCCCATTTGTTCTTCGCTGATCTTTTCCGATATTTTCCGATTTATTCTATTCATAATTATATTTGTAAGAA
This sequence comes from Nineta flava, assembly GCA_963920215.1. Lineage (NCBI taxonomy): Eukaryota > Metazoa > Arthropoda > Insecta > Neuroptera > Chrysopidae > Nineta > Nineta flava. The sequence continues at coordinate 71,900,968 of OY986040.1, forward strand.
TTTTCATCGTATGGTTAATTATGCTGATTGTTCTGAATTTTTCGCAATCGACCGTTTTATTTTGTTTTGGAATGGTAATGAACGCTGAAGTTAGAAAGTTTTCTGGTATATCACCTGTTTCATAGATATCATTCAGTATCTGAAGCATTTTCCCAGTCAGCTCTTCATCGAAGCACTTTAACATTTCTGTTGATATGCCATCTGTGCCTACGGCTTTATTGTCTTTCAGTTTTCTGATAGCCTCGGTGACTTCGTCTTTTAGAATTGTGTTTCCAGAGTTTACGTTGATCACAATTTCTTCTCCTCTTTCCTGGTCGTTGTATAACTCTTCAATATATTCGACCCATCTGTCCTGTATTTCTTCTTTATCCATCAGCAGTTTTCCATCTTTACTTTTTATTGCTCCTGTTATTGTCTGTTTTGATGCATGGTTCCCACATATCATTTTCAGAACTTTAAATTGTCCTTTTGGGTCGTAATTAATTGTTGTACTCAGCTCATCACAAACCTTTCCCAGCCATTTATTCTTTTCTATCCTACATAGTTTCTTAATCTGCTTGTCTAGCTGTAGGTATTCATATCTATCGACGTTTTTGAACCTTCTCCTCTGCTCCATTAAGTCAATTATTTCATCTGTCATCCAATTAGTTTCCTTTTCAATTACGTCTTCCTTTGTTTTTAACTGCATAACAGATTTATGTATTGCTTGCTTCAAGCATAGCCATTTTTGTTCCACATTGACGTTTTCCTGCCATTGTCCTATATTTACTTTTACTTGGGAGGTAAGTAAATCTTGATCTTCTTTATTTAGTTTTTTGCGATGATTTGTTTTATTCGTTCCATTATTATTTTTCTTTGTTTTAAAACCTACTTTTAATTTGGCCATTACCAAGTTATGGTCGCTACCACAGTCAACATTTGGATACGCTCTCGCGTTTGTAATTAAGTTTTTATATCTATCGTTTATGGTTATATAGTCTATTTGGTTCTTAACTGTTCCTGTGGGACTAATCCAAGTCCATAGTCTGCTGTGCTTGTTCTTAAACCACGTATTGCATATCGTATGGTTTTTCATTTTGCACCATTCAATCCACCGTTGCCCTCTTTCATTTTGCTTTCCTAACCCAAAAGGTCCCACAGTTTGCCCATCTCTCATATTTCCTACTTTAGCATTCAAGTCTCCCATTACTACCACAATATCCTGCGACTTAACGACGTTATATGCTATTTCTAATTGTTCATAAAATTGGCCGAGGTGCAATTCATCACTGTCTGATGTCGGAGCATACACTTGGATTATGACCAAATCATACGGTGTTGTCTTTATTTTCACCGCTCATACTCTATCGGATATCAACCAATAGTCCTTTATCTTTTTAATCATTTTCTGGTTAAAGATAAAACCAACACCATAATCATGTGTCTCCCCTCCCGAATAAAGAATACAATAGTTTTCTGACTCGAATTTCCCAATTCCTGTTAACCTCGCTTCGGCTATTCCTAGAATATCAATTTTCATTTTGTTCATCTCTCTGATCACATTTTGGAGCTTTCCTCGTTGGTATAATGTTCTAACGTTCCATGTTCCGATATTGATTTCTTTATAAGTTTTTGATTTTTTGATTTTCTTGTTTGTATTATTTTTATTATCGTTCATATCAATGTTTTCATTTTTAGTTTCAGTATTTAGTAAAAAAGCATAGTTTTCCTGAGCAGATTTAGTCGGCAGTTTGCCATTTCCTACCGACTCGATTTTCTGTACATAATCTGATTTGTTTGTTTGATTTTTGTTTCCAGTATTCGTTATCCTTGATTCATTTCCAATTGTCACCGGTTTTGTCAATCTGTTTGACGCTGCTTGGCTTATATCTTCGTCTTCTGAATGTCCTTGCGAAACGGTTCTATGTCGGACGTAGATACTTTTCGTACCAAAAAAGAGCTTATTAGCCGATTTTCTCGAGGTTCGGTATCTTTCTTTGTTTGCTTATTCTTCTGTACAATTTTGTTTTCTGTCGCCGTTGTTGTTCCCTGTTCTGTTGTTCCCTGTTCATCTTCTTCGTTACTATCTTGTCGCTTGTTTTTAGTCCCAATGCTTGATACCTCTTGTTTCGTTTCTGTATTTGGCTTTTGTTCTTTGAAATGTCTAACTTCTTTTGTACCATTTTGTTCCAGAATTTGTTCGGTATTTCTATTCTCTATTTGTGAGTTGATTCGAAAAACTTTTCCATCAACTGCTAATTCATCTTGCCTAAAAAATACTTTTTTACCCTCTTCTCTGAATTTGTTCAAAAAAGGCATCATTGTTTTTCTAGTTTGCCTTACATGTTCTGGGAGATCCTCTGTGATATAAATTTCGCTGTTATTAAGCCTCTTCTTGTTTTGCATTATCAAAATTTTTTTGCGAAATGCTAACAAACGAACTACAATAGGCCTATTATTTTTGTTTTTTGAACCAATTCTATGAATAAAATCTATGTCTTCCACCGAAAATTCCAGCATTAATCTTTCTCTAAATAGACGAACTACTGTTTCTTCCAGTTCATAATAGTTTTTTTCATGCTGTTTAATCCCATGTATTATTATATTATTTTTTAAAAGTTCTTTTTCTATGAATTTGTTTTTTTCTTCTTGAATTTTTAGTTTACTCATTACTGCACTATACTCGTCACCCATTATTTGTAGCTTTCGATCAAGTTTTTCATTCAAGTTCTTAATTTCGTCTTTCATCTCTTGCTTAATTTCTTGTAGGATTATTACTAATTTTTCCATATCCATTCTTCTAATTACAATTAATACTAATGTTGTTCTGTTTTTTTAACACTAAGATACGTCACAAACGTCACAAACACTGTGTGAATAGCAAGACAACAAGATAAATGATAAACAAAAAAAAAAAATTTTAGATGCCTTTGCTAGGCTTCGAACTCAACTTAATTGTTACTGTTTGTTTTTATAGTCCGATATTATAACCACTCGACCATCTAATTGCTTGCAATTAATACAAAAAACTGTGATAATTTTATGTGTTTAATATTCTATTATTGTGAATAATATTAAAATGGGGTAAAATAACCTTATTTTATTGTTTCAAATGTTTTGAAGTTTTTTTTAAAGATTTTTTCACTTTAAATTTAACTACACAGTTAATATCACAAGAAAATATTTCTAGAAACACTTATTATATTTGCTTTGCACGATTCCACTTTTTACTACAATTTTATAACAATTTTTAGCAGCTCTTCTAAATCACGTCTACACAGATTGACAGTTTGCTTTACTCTATAGGTGCATATACTATAATAAAACGTGGGAGGCGAGTTTCCAAAATGAACACAAAATAAAATTTTAATACTAGTTGAAACTCGTTGCAAAATGAATGTCATAATGTCTACGTCTTTTTTTAATTCATTCTTTCCGCACTTTTGTAATCTAGAATTTATTTATAACTGTTGTTAGTGTGGTTGCCTTTCGATTATATTATACCAACAAAAGTGACTATTGTTTACTTAATTTGACATTTAAAAAATATGTCTGAATATTGATAATTTATTCTTGACGATAAAAACAGAAGTAAAAACATTGTGATTCTTGGACTTGCGGGTGATTCGGAAAATGAGAACTTGGAGTTAAAAATAATACAATTTATCAAAATGAAATTGGAAATTGAAATTGAACCAAATGAAATAGATACTCTTCATAGACTAGGTAAAAATGCATGCAACTGAAGTCATTAGACCAGTTCTATTAAAACTTCTTTATGAAAAAAATAATGCCGCCATTTGCGTAACAAAAATAAAGTACGGAATAAGTCGGTCCGGATTAAAAAGGATATTTCAAGAGAGGATAGAATTATATGAGGAAATCTTGAAAAGTATTTAGTGACGAACTTGGAAGAAAATAAAAGAGTATCTATACGCAACAATAAATTGAACTGGAAAACGGAACGAATGCGAACAAAAGGCAATTGAGTGATGAGCAAAACGAAAACAAAAGAAACATTGTAAGAAAACAACAGGCAGTAGAATCTAAAGGGCAATATAGACATGCTTTGGTCTATGGCAGTTAGAAGAGGACCAATGGCAGATCCAAAGAATACGGACAAACGCATTTACTTAAAAAACTAGAAATATGTATGTGGAATATTGAAGGAATAAAGGGTAAAACTAAAGATTACGATTTAATTAACTATTTATGAAAATTAAATATAATTGTTCTAGTCGAAACTTGGATCAATAGCAACGACCAAATTAACATTAATCCATTTGAAGGATTTCACAAATTTAAGACAAGGAGGCAACCTGGGGGAATATCAGTGTTCGTACATATAATTATAGCGAAAAAAGCTGAAAATTCAGTAGGGAAGATACTTTAGTTAAATTCAGAATTATATAACAAAATGTATGAACTAATTATAGCAGCCTGTTATAATCAACCATAGCATTCAAACTATAAAAATGAGAGCTTTTTTGAAAAAATCAATGAAGAATATAACAACTTTAGAACAATAATCCAACAGTACAAATAATCCTGATCGGGGACTGGAATGCAAGAAATTCCAATTCTGAAAATTATCATAGCTTTCTGGAAAGTGGATATTACACAATTCTACACCGAAAAAACAACGATATCACAATAAACAAATATGGAAAAACTAATACAATTTTGAAAAGACAATAGTCTGATTATCTTAAATGGTAGATGTTACAATGATAGACACGGTGAATATACGTAATAGCTATATATGATCCGTTCAAGTAATAGCTATATATGAACTAGTATGTTAAGTTCGTCCACAGCAAACACAAGCGGCTGCAAACAACTTGTTTGAACTACCTCCTAGGACCTAGAGTGTGTAAAAAATAGCTGGGCACGTATAATTCAGAACACCCTAAACGAAGACAGCCTTAGTTATTTGACCGAAGGAACAGAATATAACATACACACTTAATCCTTAATTGAATCAAATGTCGAGAACAAATACTAAGAAAGTACTCTTCTCGAAATTCATTCCAAACCATCTCTGTACTTCTTCACAAATTTGATACACTACAGAAAAGGAGCAGTCTACCTATAAATACTGGATAAAGAACAGAGAAGGATGATCACTAACATTAAATTGGGAAATTGGATGTATCACACTAAAAAGAAAAGACATGAACTTGGATTAACTGATGGATTAACATGTTTACTGTGTATGAGTGATTAAGAATCAGCTGAACACTTTTTTCTTGATTGTAATAGCTTAGATCACATCATAAACAATTACTTTCAAAAGCAAATTTCTGAAGAAACGGAAATTTATGAAATGTTCAACTGTAAAGACGAAGCAGTGTTGTTAGTCTTATGCGATTTCATACAGACATTGAATGAATTGATCCAAAATTATTAACGTAAAACGGTGGTTTAGGAAATATTGCCCTTTACTTTTGGAGTATTTACATTAATTACTATTCAATTTTTCTGTTCAACTTTTAAATATTTCAAAAATTTTATTAAGTGTTACTATTTATATGTTGTTGCTTTATCTTCATTGCTATATTATTTATTTGTTATTTCTTACACTTTGTAATTTGATATGAAAATAGTCAAATAAAATATTTATTAATTAAATTAAATATTGATATGAAAAAATTAACTCGTCAACCAGGAATCGAACCTCGGGCCTCTGGATATCTAGTCCAGTGTGCTATCCATTACACCAAAGACGATTGTGTGTAACGGCCAACTTTTTCATATTATTCCAATTTTTTAATATATATATTTTTTTTATATATTTTATTAGACAGTACTGAACTTCTGTTGAAGTGAAATTTTTATTTAATATTTGTTTATTTGTGTATACTTTCGTGTCAACATACAAGTGTTTGTCCAAATACCTTTCGGTTACGTATGGACAAACTGTAGGAGACTATAGCGTATACCCGACACATTTCATTGTCATTGAATTTATTAATTAAATTAAATACTGATATGAAAAAATTAACTCGTCAACCAGGAATCGAACCTCGGGCCTCTGGATATCTAGTCCAGTGTGCTATCCATTACACCAAAGACGATTGTGTGTAACGGCCAATTTTTTCATATTATTCCAATTTTTTAATATATATATTTTTTTTATATATTTTATTAGACAGTACTGAACTTCTGTTGAAGTGAAATTTATATTTAATATTTGTTTATTTGTGTATACTTTCGTGTCAACATACAAGTGTTTGTCCAAATACCTTTCGGTTACGTATGGACAAACTGTAGGAGACTATAGCGTATACCCGACACATTTCATTGTCATTGAGTTTATTAATTAAATTAAATACTGATATGAAAAAATTAACTCGTCAACCAGGAATCGAACCTCGGGCCTCTGGATATCTAGTCCAGTGTGCTATCCATTACACCAAAGACGATTGTGTGTAACGGCCAATTTTTTCATATTATTCCAATTTTTTAATATATATATTTTTTTTATATATTTTATTAGACAGTACTGAACTTCTGTTGAAGTGAAATTTTTATTTAATATTTGTTTATTTGTGTATACTTTCGTGTCAACATACAAGTGTTTGTCCAAATACCTTTCGGTTACGTATGGACAAACTGTAGGAGACTATAGCGTATACCCGACACATTTCATTGTCATTGAATTTATTAATTAAATTAAATACTGATATGAAAAAATTAACTCGTCAACCAGGAATCGAACCTCGGGCCTCTGGATATCTAGTCCAGTGTGCTATCCATTACACCAAAGACGATTGTGTGTAACGGCCAATTTTTTCATATTATTCCAATTTTTTAATATATATATTTTTTTTATATATTTTATTAGACAGTACTGAACTTCTGTTGAAGTGAAATTTTTATTTAATATTTGTTTATTTGTGTATACTTTCGTGTCAACATACAAGTGTTTGTCCAAATACCTTTCGGTTACGTATGGACAAACTGTAGGAGACTATAGCGTATACCCGACACATTTCATTGTCATTGAATTTATTAATTAAATTAAATACTGATATGAAAAAATTAACTCGTCAACCAGGAATCGAACCTCGGGCCTCTGGATATCTAGTCCAGTGTGCGTTCCATTACACCAAAGACGATTGTGTGTAACGGCCAATTTTTTCATATTATTCCAATTTTTTAATATATATATATTTTTTTTATATATTTTATTAGACAGTACTGAACTTCTGTTGAAGTGAAATTTTTATTTAATATTTGTTTATTTGTGTATACTTTCGTGTCAACATACAAGTGTTTGTCCAAATACCTTTCGGTTACGTATGGACAAACTGTAGGAGACTATAGCGTATACCCGACACATTTCATTGTCATTGAATTTATTAATTAAATTAAATACTGATATGAAAATATTAACTCGTCAACCAGGAATCGAACCTCGGGCCTCTGGATATCTAGTCCAGTGTGCTATCCATTACACCAAAGACGATTGTGTGTAACGGCCAATTTTTTCATATTATTCCAATTTTTTAATATATATATTTTTTTTATATATTTTATTAGACAGTACTGAACTTCTGTTGAAGTGAAATTTTTATTTAATATTTGTTTATTTGTGTATACTTTCGTGTCAACATACAAGTGTTTGTCCAAATACCTTTCGGTTACGTATGGACAAACTGTAGGAGACTATAGCGTATACCCGACACATTTCATTGTCATTGAATTTATTAATTAAATTAAATACTGATATGAAAAAATTAACTCGTCAACCAGGAATCGAACCTCGGGCCTCTGGATATCTAGTCCAGTGTGCTATCCATTACACCAAAGACGATTGTGTGTAACGGCCAATTTTTTCATATTATTCCAATTTTTTAATATATATATTTTTTTTATATATTTTATTAGACAGTACTGAACTTCTGTTGAAGTGAAATTTTTATTTAATATTTGTTTATTTGTGTATACTTTCGTGTCAACATACAAGTGTTTGTCCAAATACCTTTCGGTTACGTATGGACAAACTGTAGGAGACTATAGCGTATACCCGACACATTTCATTGTCATTGAATTTATTAATTAAATTAAATACTGATATGAAAAAATTAACTCGTCAACCAGGAATCGAACCTGGGGCCTCTGGATATCTAGTCCAGTGTGCTATCCATTATACCAAAGACGATTGTGTGTAACGGCCAATTTTTTCATATTATTCCAATTTTTTAATATATATATTTTTTTAATATATTTTATTAGACAGTACTGAACTTCTGTTGAAGTGAAATTTTTATTTAATATTTGTTTATTTGTGTATACTTTCGTGTCAACATACAAGTGTTTGTCCAAATACCTTTCGGTTACGTATGGACAAACTGTAGGAGACTATAGCGTATACCCGACACATTTCATTGTCATTGAATTTATTAATTAAATTAAATACTGATATGAAAAAATTAACTCGTCAACCAGGAATCGAACCTCGGGCCTCTGGATATCTAGTCCAGTGTGTTCAACAGAAGTTCAGTACTGTCTAATAAAATATATAAAAAAAAATATATATATTAAAAAATTGGAATAATATGAAAAAATTGGCCGTTACACACAATCGTCTTTGGTGTAATGGATAGCACACTGGACTAGATATCCAGAGGCCCGAGGTTCGATTCCTGGTTGACGAGTTAATTTTTTCATATCAGTATTTAATTTAATTAATAAATTCAATGACAATGAAATGTGTCGGGTATACGCTATAGTCTCCTGCAGTTTGTCCATACGTAACCGAAAGGTATTTGGACAAACACTTGTATGTTGACACGAAAGTATACACAAATAAACAAATATTAAATAAAAATTTCACTTCAACAGAAGTTCAGTACTGTCTAATAAAATATATAAAAAAAATATATATATTAAAAAATTGGAATAATATGAAAAAATTGGCCGTTACACACAATCGTCTTTGGTGTAATGGATAGCACACTGGACTAGATATCCAGAGGCCCGAGGTTCGATTCCTGGTTGACGAGTTAATTTTTTCATATCAGTATTTAATTTAATTAATAAATTCAATGACAATGAAATGTGTCGGGTATACGCTATAGTCTCCTACAGTTTGTCCATACGTAACCGAAAGGTATTTGGACAAACACTTGTATGTTGACACGAAAGTATACACAAATAAACAAATATTAAATAAAAATTTCACTTCAACAGAAGTTCAGTACTGTCTAATAAAATATATAAAAAAAATATATATATTAAAAAATTGGAATAATATGAAAAAATTGGCCGTTACACACAATCGTCTTTGGTGTAATGGATAGCACACTGGACTAGATATCCAGAGGCCCGAGGTTCGATTCCTGGTTGACGAGTTAATTTTTTCATATCAGTATTTAATTAAATTAATAAATTCAATGACAATGAAATGTGTCGGGTATACGCTATAGTCTCCTACAGTTTGTCCATACGTAACCGAAAGGTATTTGGACAAACACTTGTATGTTGACACGAAAGTATACACAAATAAACAAATATTAAATAAAAATTTCACTTCAACAGAAGTTCAGTACTGTCTAATAAAATATATAAAAAAAAAATATATATATAAAAAAATTGGAATAATATGAAAAAATTGGCCGTTACACACAATCGTCTTTGGTGTAATGGATAGCACACTGGACTAGATATCCAGAGGCCCGAGGTTCGATTCCTGGTTGACGAGTTAATTTTTTCATATCAGTATTTAATTTAATTAATAAATTCAATGACAATGAAATGTGTCGGGTATACGCTATAGTCTCCTACAGTTTGTCCATACGTAACCGAAAGGTATTTGGACAAACACTTGTATGTTGACACGAAAGTATACACAAATAAACAAATATTAAATAAAAATTTCACTTCAACAGAAGTTCAGTACTGTCTAATAAAATATATAAAAAAAATATATATATATAAAAAAATTGGAATAATATGAAAAAATTGGCCGTTACACACAATCGTCTTTGGTGTAATGGATAGCACACTGGACTAGATATCCAGAGGCCCGAGGTTCGATTCCTGGTTGACGAGTTAATTTTTTCATATCAGTATTTAATTTAATTAATAAATTCAATGACAATGAAATGTGTCGGGTATACGCTATAGTCTCCTACAGTTTGTCCATACGTAACCGAAAGGTATTTGGACAAACACTTGTATGTTGACACGAAAGTATACACAAATAAACAAATATTAAATAAAAATTTCACTTCAACAGAAGTTCAGTACTGTCTAATAAAATATATAAAAAAAATATATATATTAAAAAATTGGAATAATATGAAAAAATTGGCCGTTACACACAATCGTCTTTGGTGTAATGGATAGCACACTGGACTAGATATCCAGAGGCCCGAGGTTCGATTCCTGGTTGACGAGTTAATTTTTTCATATCAGTATTTAATTTAATTAATAAATTCAATGACAATGAAATGTGTCGGGTATACGCTATAGTCTCCTACAGTTTGTCCATACGTAACCGAAAGGTATTTGGACAAACACTTGTATGTTGACACGAAAGTATACACAAATAAACAAATATTAAATAAAAATTTCACTTCAACAGAAGTTCAGTACTGTCTAATAAAATATATAAAAAAAAAAATATATATTAAAAAATTGGAATAATATGAAAAAATTGGCCGTTACACACATTCGTCTTTGGTGTAATGGATAGCACACTGGACTAGATATCCAGAGGCCCGAGGTTCGATTCCTGGTTGACGAGTTAATTTTTTCATATCAGTATTTAATTTAATTAATAAATTCAATGACAATGAAATGTGTCGGGTATACGCTATAGTCTCCTACAGTTTGTCCATACGTAACCGAAAGGTATTTGGACACACACTTGTATGTTGACACGAAAGTATACACAAATAAACAAATATTAAATAAAATATTATTATTATGGTAACATCCTTTGGCATCAAATGATTGATAATGCCGGGGATCGTGGGTTCGATTCCCACCCTAGTATGGTTTTTCATATCAAGCATTTGATGTCAAAGGATGTTATCAATGTTCAAGCATATTACTTAAATGCCGAATTGTGTCTGTGTGTATTTGTATGTGTGTATGTGTGTGTGTTTGTCAGACTACTGCTTTATGATACACAACATTCTCAGTTTTATTTTCTAGCGACTTCATCAATTGTTGGCGTATTAAAACGTCTTGCGTGTTGTCCTGCAGGTGTCTTATCGGCTTTGACAATTTTCTGGTTATTAGATGGCCAGATTGCATGCGGTCTAATAATGCAATCAATTCGTTGTGCTGATGGAAAAACATTTGGAGCTGTTCCACAATTGGTCTTTTTACCGAATTGTTGTGTGCACAACGCTGATCGACTTGTCTTCCTGAATCGCCAATAAAATAATTTTGCAAAAACTTACAATCACTATTCCGCGTTCGCAACAAGGAACCTGTTAGATGATATATTTGACCCTAAATCTGCAAAGGTAAACAGATATTAAATAGATGTAATATAGGATATTGTATAGCGAATTGCTTTTACCACCATGTGTCTCTCGCATGTTGCTCTCAAAATACTTTCTCACCACCCCCATTGTCCCATCAACTTTTTTAAACACACTCACTTCATTCTGCTTGTGGCAATTTACCGAGCTACAAATGTACTTTAAGCCATTTCAATTGATACACTATTTCAATTGAAAGCTGCCAACGTATTTTGCATCAGGCACGTGGTGATAAAAGCTTATTGTTTTTCAATATACTTACCTTGAAACTTGGCTTAAATTTTTCTGGAATAACTTTTGTTGCGCCAAATGACATCGTTTGAAACCAATTATTTTATTGCTCGATATGAGTCAAAAAATGTTAAGAATCTGGCCCATTTCCCGAAACCAAATGAATGTAGTCGCTCTTCTGGCGGTACCAATCGCGTCAATTTGACTTTACCGCTCGCGCAACACAATTCAAGGCCTGCATTTTTAAACTTAAATGCCTTTCAATATGGACACATAACGTTCATTGGTTCAATAGTAACGATTTGCTGTGAACTGTAATCGATTTCCACATTATTATTAAATGCAGCAAAATTTAAAAAAAAATTTAATAAAACAATTTTATAGTTATCATATTGAAGTAGACTTTCCGTAGAAATTTTTTTTTTTGGACTGAATTGTGAATCTAAACCATTCTCGAATCCACTGGGACACACACACACAATTTCATCAAAATCAGTCCAGCCGTTTAGGAGGAGTTCAGTCACATACACACGGACAGAAGAATTATATATATTAAAATTGGCATACACTTTCGATAACATATATTGAATATTCACACCAGAGAATAATAAATTCTTGACAGATCAATCTATAAACAAATTACCTATTTTGTACATCTTTGATATTTATAGTACGAAAAAAATTAATTATTTTAATAATTAACTACCATAAGGACTAATTTCCAAAACTTTTTTCTAGAGTGTAATAAATATACTATAGACAGTTAAATATTAGATTTTCAAATGATAATGAGAAATCTAGATTTTTGAAATAAAATTTCAAATTCGCCCCTTTACCTTGATCAGTTTTTGTATTATAAATACAGATTTCGACCACAAAGTAGTCATTATCAGTATAAATAAGCTAGTCGTAATTTGCTCTTTGACAATTAGAAATAGAAAATCAAAATCAATAGACAAAAATAAAAAATAAATAAAAAATTAACCAAAATAAATTAAAATAAAATATAAATTTTATTGAAATTACTCTTGTTAAAATTTCTGTCATTCAAGTTTACTCTTGTTAACCTCACTATTATTAAAATTACTCTTATATTGTCTCAGGATATGTTATTCGTTACTAATTTGGTGACAGTTTCATGTGAAACTGTCACGAAGTTCAATAGTGGAGGCAAAATTCAATTGTATGTATCAAATATTTCAAATTTTGCAATAATATTTGATCTGGTATTTTAAAAGTCTTTGACTTAGTATTACTTATTCTGGATTGTGAACATTGCTTTAGCATAGTTAAAAATAAAGTGTAAAGAAGAAAATTTTTAAAGATCATCGAATAACATTTTGTTATGTGACTTCGTTAAGTATATTCATACATTTGCCGAAAGATAAAAGTGATAGTTGATAGTTGATAGTAGTTAGTAGTGATAGTAGTTAGTAGGTATCTTCTACATCATAATATACAAATTTTCATATTAGTATTAATATAATACAATTAAATTGAAGAAAAATATACATGAAATTTAAAAATAATAATTGCATACCTTATTAATAGATGCTGTCACACTTACCTAGTTTTAATAAAATTGAAAAAAACCTCACAAGGCACCTTGCTTCAAATATTCACCTAGCTCCTTTTATTTCTAAAATTATCTCGCGTGGACAAGTGAAAAGAAAGTGTCGTTTAACTTGAATTGTGCCAATTTACTTTATTAACCCGACTTCAAAAGGGAGGATGGTTCTCAATTCCCATTGGTCCCATTGGTACCAAATCGCATTCTGATGAGGGGATCCTCGGGAAATCGAGGAAAATCCTCATTTTATATGTGATAACCGATTTCTGCGAATTTTTATTTGTATTTTTTTGAAAGGGTATACTCATTCATAATGGGAAAATAAAAAAATTTTTTTAAAAACCGACTTCAAAAAAATTTTTGACAAAAAAAAACCGACCCCAAAAAAAAAATTTTTACAAAAAAAAAATTAAATGCATGTAAAAAAAATTGAAAATCTGTTACAAAAAAATGCACTAAAAAAAAAAATAGGGGTTAAAAAAAAAGTGTTATAAAAAATGCACTAAAAATTAGTAGGTCTACCCATATTTACACAAATATAATCAAAGTTATAGAACTTCAAAGTCACTAAAATGCAAGAAATAAAGCATATTTTGGCAAAATGGAAACCCGACTTCAAAAATCAAATATTCTATAACAAAAAATGCACTAAAAAGTAAAAAAATAATTCCATATTCTTGTGCCAATTTTAGTTCACCTAAGCATAGAATATTTGATTTTTGAAGTCGGGTTTCCATTTTGTCAAAATATGGTTTATTGGTTGTACGAAGTAAACGCACAGCGAGGTAAAAACAACCAGGCTCACTTACGCATTTATATCCGGGGATAAACATTTGCAATTACAGAAATGATACCTAAATTGCGATCACGGGCTGTTCGACAAATAATAAAAGAAAAATATGTTATGTTTTGTACGTTAAGTTTAGATAATTCAAATATTTTAAGATATTTTCAAGAATATATTTTTACGCAAATAAATAAAATAATTGTTACAGAAACACAACATGGAGCCAGCCCATTAATGATGTCATCGTTTTAAAAATGATAAAATGAAAAAGTACCCTCATTAACTTACAATTGTCTACCCAAAAATAATTTAAAGTTTATTTCTTTCACATCTCCAGTAAGAAAACAATAAACTTTTATGAACGACTAAATATACAGAAAGTAAAAAACAGATAGGAAATAAAAACAACAACAAAACGAAACAAAAAAATATGGGAGTAAAAGCCATAAATACAGAAACAAAAAATTAAAGGAACTAATAATATTAAAGTTTTTTTAAAAGTTTTTGGTTATAGTTCTTTGTAAAAATGCCTCTTTATTATATACCAGGTAGTAAACTTTAACTTGGTTGACTTTAGCGCACAGGATATTTTATTAAGTTTCTTTTGCTTGTATTCTTCTAATCTTTTATATATACACACGGTTAGTGGTCTTTTGTAAGCAATAAAATCATCAGGGCGCTTCGCTACAGGGGAACAACAACTAAATGTCGTACATTATTATAGAATGATTATACTATACTCGACACACACATATTCAGATCCAATATGAAGAACTCAAACAGTTGTAGGTTGCTTGCTCCCGTCGACAGCCAATAGATATTATTTTAAGTATGACTATCATTTACTTTATTATTAGTAGGTATTATTATTATTATTATTTTAGTACAAAGTTACCTTCTTCTCTTCGATAATAATCGTATTCCATAGTGTTTATTCAATCTATTAAGATAACTAATGTTAAATAGGTGTAAAATATGTTATGTTTTGGGCTTATAAACCACAATGACAATGAAACCTTGTTTGGCTTCTCCATTTAAAACTTTTAGAGATTTTTTTTCTAAAAAAAGAAAATGCATCCAAAAACTCCCAAATATTTAATCCACAACACAGATGAAATTAAAATACAAATTTTAACGACAATTACAAATGACATACGGTTGTCTCTATGTACTAATTGTTCATTCTTAAATGTATTCTCAACATCTGGTGCGAACACCACACGAACTCTAAAAAAAATATTATAATGCATCTATTTTCTTTGATTGCTATAGTAAGCTTAGTTGATTCAAAAATAGATACACAATATCAAACATAGTATTGTACAAATAATATTGATATTGATCTTCGATTTTAATCATCAGTTTTTTACATTTGGTTTTAGATTTAGATAATGTATCTGACATTTAGTCACATTTAATTGAGATGACTGTTTGAAACCCAGATATAAATTTATATTTATAATATTTTATATTACTTTTTAGTTATTTCATGACGAACGAATATGGTTTTACGTGTACCTTTCACATAAAAATTTATATTGTGAATAAGGCACCTTTTAGATATTATGTTGACGTTATATCAAGAAGATTTTACAATTGAATTGTTCTTTTAGAAAAATAGCTTTGACGATTTATTTTTTATTATGAATTGTTTATAGATATTATATTCCTTATAAATGTAAGTTTTTCATTGTGAATGATCACGGCATATTTTAACAGATTTTTTAAATTCACTACTACCATTAAAATTTTTATATATGGATATATATATATATATATATATATATATATATATATATATATATGTATATATATATATATATATATATATATATATATATATATATATATATATATATATATATATATATATATATATATCTATATCTATATCGGCTGCAACGATTTTTTGTCAAAATTTGTGTCGATAATTTTATGGGTAAAATATCTGTTCAATATGGTTCAAGACGTCATTCATTGTGAAGGTCTTAATTCGAATCTCGTTTGTGTTAAACACAATTTTAACTTAAAAGTGTTGTCGAATCCAACTAACGCCGAACATAAGTGTATGTTTTTTGTTATTGGTTTGAAATATAATTCTTATATTTCAATGTATCATCAAATCTCAATGTATCAACGTATCAACATATCTATACGTTTATGTGTCTGTGGACTCTCGGGCACAGTTTTATTTCGATTTCGATTTTTTACAACTTTACTCCTTGTACATTTTTCGATTGTTCAAATATTAAGAGAGATATTTTATATTTTGTATTTTCTTCTTTCTCTAGGTCCTCTTTCCTCTTTTCTCTTGACCTATGCCATTTATTAATCATCAGATACGACATTTCATTTTGATTAGACTATAATTGTGGTCGCTAGAGAGTAATTGATGTACTATAAAGAAATTCGGTAATTTAACGCGGTTCGTACCAAACGAATTTTTGAATGCATTTGCAATATTGAAAATAATGTAAATCAAAGAGTTAGTTTTTTTATTTATGTGTAGTGATGAATATATTCTTCCATAAATAAGATTTAAGTCTGCTATAAAAATACAAAAATTACTTTCCGAAAATAAGAAAAACAAATTCCTTTTCAAAATTTGTACCATCCTTGGAGCTTGCAAGTCAGTAGAACTAGGAGTTTTAAGGTTTTCCAAATTTTCTTGACAACGGCTGCAACGATTTTTTGTCTAAATTTGTGTCGATAATTTTATGGGTAGAGTATCTGTTCAATATGGTTGAAGACGTCATTCATTACGAACGTCTTAATTCTAATCTCATTTGTGTCAAACACAATTTGAAACTTAAAACATGGGAAAAAAGTGTTGTCGAATCCAACTAATGCCGAACAGAAGTTTATGTTTTTTGTTATTGGTTTATAATTCTTATATTTACAAGTCGTGTATCTGGCTGGTTACTATCTCAAAGAGGTAGTAACATTTTTGATATCTCAACCTAGTGATCTTGTTCCGAAAACTGTTTGGAATTACCTTGCGGCCACTGTATGGCATTTAGTTAAAAAATTTAAATTCATTGTTGAACAGAACGATGTATACACTTCTTTACCGAAAGAAATCATATGGCAGTCAAAGTTGAATATCATACAAAATCTCATGAAAAATATAAATTAATATCCTCTTTTCCACAGGAGCGACTTTTTGCCAGTTTTAGACAATAAATTTTAGAGCGTTTTAGGGCGTTTAAGGATGTAAGTTAAACAACGTATTGAGTGACAGAATAAATAGCTAAATAATTTCACTGCTGTTAAAGTTGTGAGCAGTTTACGAAATATTCTGAATTCTCACGTTGGGCTAAGATTTCGTACTATCGTGAGAATCAGGAAGCGGTCATATGTTCCCAATGCGTAATAAGGTTGTGGAAATATACCTGTAGCCTTCACTAGTAGTCTTCAAATTTGATATTTGGCTCTATAGTCGACAGAAAATCTCTTTTTTTGTGGGGTGTTATTTTTTTTATCTGATACCGTATAACTGCGTTAAATCTTTAATACACAATATTAAATTTAAAAATAAAATGTTTTCTTATACGTTTTGCCATTGACTTTACTAATGGATAAACCTGTTCGATGTTTTATTTGGGAAAAGAAGTCACCACCAAAACCTGAAATTTCAAAATGAGGAGGCAGATCACTTGTGGTGATTAGAAATCTTCTCGATAAGCATTCGTTTATAGTTTTCGGTTGCAATACTGTACCTTTGTTGCATCATCATCGTTTTAAATCCAGTATTGAAATACTTTTGCGTCCTTAGAAATTAAACATTTTATATTAGTGGAAAGTCATACAAATTTTGCAATGGATATCTCTTAGGTTCCGTGCTTAAATTCAATCGAGGATAGTCACCATATGCAAAAAAATCACTCCGAATTCGCAGGTCTACATATATACATATACCTAGATCCGAAGGTTCATAAAAATGATTATGCAGTAATAAACTTACGAGTATTAAACTCAATACATATATCTTAAATAACTACTTCTTGATCAAGTAACAGACTCAGAGGTGGGCGCAGACTGCTCGCCGGAGTCGAATGACTCTCCATAACCTGGGTGAGAGTAAGTAAAAAAGGTATGTTTTGAAGTAAGACGGAACGATGTTTCAATGCAGGTTGTCCTATCGATTATTGCCCAATAATTTATTCAATCAATTTAGAATTTGTTTTATAAAATATTTATTGTTTAAAAAATATCTTTTACAATATGGAGAGATACACCAAAATACATAATAATAATAATAATAACAATAATAACAATAATAATAACAATAACAATAATAACAACAATAATGATGATAGCAATAACAATAATTACAACAACAACAACAACAACTGTATGTATTCCCACTTTATGTAAAATTTAACCATTTAGAAATCAGTAACAAATTACCAAACCCCCCTCCCACCCAGCTTTATCATTGGCATCTTTTTTGTATCCAGTGTCATCTAATTCCCGTGACACTATACCCCCTACTAAGAAAAAATAATTAAATCAAGTAAATAATTGTTTATTAGTTCTCCGATATAAACAGTTTAGGCAAATAATTCGGAATTTCCTAAAATCTAATTCTGAAATCTAAACTAAAGCTAAATCATAAAAAAATTTACAAGCGGTAAATGTAAAAGATCAAAAGATTTATATTTTATAATATCCAAATATATTAAAATGGTACATTTTATGCCCCAAATTACCAGCCCAAAATTTCAGAGTATGAATTCAATGTTTTGTATATATTGTATACTTTGAATAATAGTGACCATAAAAAATAGTTGGTATTATTATATTTTTTTCAGAAAATGTTTTAATTAAAAAAAGAAAATAATAATAATTGGTAGGATACCCTATATTTACTCTATCTCTCCTCCTACCTCTCACTCAGAGCTGAGTGCAGCCAAGGTCTGCTCACCTATGAAATACACCTATGGAACTTAATAAAATTCTTGGCGATAAACTAAATCAATAGAACATTAAACCAGCGTCTTAATTTTGTGTATTGCGCGTTTTTTTATGAATAAATAATAAATAATTATTTTGAAAATTTCACTTTGTATTTATTCGTTTGGAACATTTACATTAAAGACCTTATTTGGTCACAGGCCATGGTTACAGTGCAGTTTTTGTTTGTTTTGTAATATTTATTCGTTTTGTTTGCCATAATGAGTAGCAAAACAATATGATAATGGAACTACAGAAACTCCGTTACTAAATAAATATCGGTTTCTACGATGTAACAGGGCAGGCAAAAAGAGAAATATCGACGATTTTGAAGGAGTAAGTTAGGATTTATAATGAATCGAAGGAATTAGTAACCAATTGGGTTGTGGCCTAAAAAATTTTTTTTAATGTTATCAGAAAAATACTTTAATATGCAAAGGTGAAGACACATGCTTCCATAGCAGACTGTTTATGATACCAGCACGCGAGATCATTAGTTTGTATTGAATTACAACAGGTTCACTTTTTTGGATGGCAGTTTTGAGATCAAGTTACTTAATTTTCACTTTAAGTGATTTCGCGTTCTATGGTTTTTTCTTCATCTGATACACAAGTGGCATTAGTGATATTAGACACTGAACTCATTTTTTTTTCTCAGCTTTTGAAATCACTCAAAACGCATTGAAATCGATTTATTTCAATTAATTCTCGTTACTATAAGTTACGATGAGGAAAACATCACTATAAGAAAAGACCAATATCAGAAACCTTCTTGATAAACAATCACAAAAATTGTAATGTTTAATTAGACACATATTCAAATAAATAAATAAATTTTTGTATTGAATGGGTCGTTATTTGACAAAAATCAATTATAATTATTAAATAAAACAAATAAAAGCGCTTTATTTTGACTAGTTTCGGAACACAGTTCCTTCTTTAGAAATAAAAATGAAATCTTAAAATCACTTTATTTTGACTAATTTCGGAACACAGTCCATTCTTCAGGAAAAAAAATGAAATGGATTTCATTTTTATTCCTGAAGAAGGAACTGTGTTCTAAAACTAGTCAAAATAAACTAATTTTACGAAAATTTCAAATATTTCTTTATTTAATAATAATAAAAAAATTTTGAGTTTTTGAGGATTATCCAATATATACGTTTCCCTTTATATATAACGAATAATTATTGTTCAAACTTTATTTGTAACAATAACTTTGTTTTCTTGATTAATGTTTCTCTTTTCTCACCACAAAAAAGGCCAAACAACTATTTGTCTTTATAAAAAATAAAAAAATTGATTGTTTCTTTATAATTTCTCCAACAGTTTATTAAGTTGAGTACATTTAGTATATAGTCTCATCCTGATATATTTTAATCACTTTTTAGATTGTTTCGAAGCAATATCAATTCATAATCTTAACCTTTAATCACTTTCGCAACAATTTCTCAAAACAATCTCACTCATATATATACGTTTCCCTTTATATAGAACGAATAATTATTGTTCAAACTTTATCTGTAACAATAACTTTGTTTTCTTGATTAATGTTTCTCTTTTCTCACCACAAAAAAGGCCACACAACTATTTGTCTTTATAAAAAATAAAAAAATTGATTGTTTCTTTATAATTTCTCCAACAGTTTATTAAGTTGAGTACATTTAGTATATAGTCTCATCCTGATATATTTTAATCACTTTTTAGATTGTTTCGAAGCAATATCAATTCATAATCTTAACCTTTAATCACTTTCGCAACAATTTCTCAAAACAATCTCACTCATAATTTTACACTCTAATTTGAAATAGTTCTAATCTAAAGCACGCCAGTGCGTAGGTCGAGTTAAAGGTGAGTAGGTGTGCGAACATGAGTGTGATATTACTACACGAAAAATTCGACGAAAAATGACACCCATGTAACTTTTGAACAAAAATAGCTACAGTGGTGAATTTTCAAATATAGCAAGATTACGGCACTAGAAGGTAACGGTTTTTCGCTCACCGTTAAGGAATAAACAGTTAAAAAGATATCTTAATTCAAAAATCCAAGAATCACCGACACGCCTTCAATTCGTGTACCCATGTCTATCAAAATTTTACCCTACTTCCCGATATCCTTTAAAATTGACATAAAGAAAGGTCTAGTACCCAAGGCACACGGAAAATTATGAAAACCCGAAATTCCTATCCCGAAATCGAAAATATTTGCATATTTAATTTTGATAATTTTATCATTGTGAAACATACAGGTACCTTATATATTGCATTCTGATTGGTCGAGACATTAATTTCAAAGCATCTCATAAAAGAATATATACTATAAACCACAGCTGGGCACAGTTTGAGTCCATTCAGCTCTACCTCTCAACATTGAGTGAGAGGTAGGAAGAGAGACAGAGTAAATACAGGATGTCTACCAATTATTATTCTTTTCTTTTTTTAATCAAAACATTTTCTGAAAAAAATTACCAAACCATTTTTATGGTCACTATTATACAAAGTATACAATACATACAATACATTAAATACATACTCTGGAGTTTTGGGCTGGCAATTTGGGGCATAAAATGTACCTTTTTAATATATTTGTGTATGAATAAAATATAAATGTTATATAAATCTTTTGATCCTTAACGTTTACCGCTTGACCGTTATAATAAGACAGATACCGTTATAGAAGAAAAATAAACTGAGACCGATAAATACGAATTAACATGTGGATAATAAAAAACAGAAATTGTTACGTAAACAAAATTTACTATAAAACCGTGCTTACTAAGCAGGACAAGTCAGTCAACCAACGAGTCAATCAACCAACTTCTGCAGACCAGACTACCTAACAGTAGTCAAAAACATCAAGGAAGACGGTCAACATAATATAAAAGACTCCAGCATTGAGTAGGCTAGTGGTTTGGAATTTGGACATTCATATATATGTTTCAAACTAAACATCCATTAGGATGCAGTAGCAATGTTTTCTTTTATCTAATATATAAAATTCTCGTGTCACAGTTTTCGTTGCCATACTCCTCCGAAACGGCTTGATCTACGTTTATGAAATTTTATATGTATATTCGGTAGGTCTGAGAATAGGTCGTAATCTATTTTTCATACCCCTAAATGATAAGGGTGGTCCACCCCAATCATTTTTATTTTTTTTTGTTACGTGTATATAATTTTATATCCTCTCACAAGTGGTGTGTTGAAGTTGTTTGTATAAGAAGTAAATTAAACTGAAGTATAATTAAGATAAGTTTTATAGCTTGATCTACGTTTATGAAATGTAATATGTATATTCGGTAGGTCTGAGAATCGGTCGTAATCTATTTTTCATATCCCTAAATGATAAGGGTGGTCCACCCCAAACATTTTATTTTTTGTTACGTGTATATAATTTTATATCCTCTCACAAGTGGTGTGTTGAAGTCGTTTGTATAAGAAGTAAATTAAACTGAAATATAATTAAGATAGGTAATTCCTGTTCAAAAGTTAAGCAAAAAATTTAGTTCGAAGGCAGTTTAAATTTTTTAATTCATTTTAAAATGCCCAAAAGATCAAGATCTCAACTTTCTAGAAATAGTTCCCAGGCGAGGGCATCAAAAATACGTCGTAATGAAGAATCTTTATCAGAAACTGAAAATAATAATAACAAAAAATTCATTAAAATAATAATATCCAAACTTTCTTTATGATTTTGTTCTTTTTTAACCCGACACAAAAAGAAGGTGTGTGTGTATGTGTGTGTTTATTATTTATAATTTTTGAAATTTTTGTTAAATACTACGAAACGGCTTGATCTATGTTTATGAAATTTTATATGTATATTCGGTAGGTCTGAGAATCGGTCGTAATCTATTTGTCATACGCCTAAGTGATAAGGGTGGTCCACCCCAAACTATTTTTTGGGGTGGATCCATTTTTTGGAAATTTTTTTTATTTTTTTTGTTTAAAATATGTGGCATTAAAAAATACATTCAACCCTAAATTTTCATCCATCTATCACCAACCCCTATTTTTTTATAGCTAGATATCTATTTTTTTTTTTAAAGATACATAAATAGATAAATAGCGAGATAGATAGATAGATAAATAGCGAGATAGAAAGATAAATAGTGCGATAGATAGATAAATAGATAAATAGCGAGATAGATAGATACATAGATAGATAGATAAATAAATAGATAGACAGATAGATAAATAGATAGAAAGATAGATAGATCAATAGATAGAGAGATAGATAGATAGATAAATAGCGAGATAGATAGATAGATGCATAGATAGATAGATAGAAGACTCGGCTAATTACTAAACACAATATTTATTAATTATTAGGCGGTACGAAGTTCGCCGGGTCAGCTAGTAATATATATATTTGATGAAAATTTTTTTTTTATTTAGCTTATATTGCATTTTCAATAATTATTTAAATAATATATTACAGGTTGTCGTATCTAAAATACCCATTAAAAATTATTAATTTTTTTAGCGAATTTCCTGAAAGGAAATAGAGCTATTGGTCCCGTACCGAAGTCAAAATTTCGCAAAAATTTCTTCAAATGTCCATCGATCCTACCTTGTAGATGTCAAAAATCACCATCTGTAAAATTTATATATATATATCTATGGACATATATATATATATATATATATATATATATACATATATATATATATATATATATGTGTCTGTAATCACTCTAGCGGTCACAGTTTTCGTTTTATCGGAATGAGATTTGGTATTTGAAGCGCTTTTGGTATTCAAAAGGTCAAGTGCGTTAATGGGTAAAATCGGACCAGGGGAAAGGGGGGTTTAAAGGAAGGGGGAAACACAAAATTTGACATATCTCCCTTAATATTCGAAAAATCGAAAATTTTATAAGAAGTAAAGTTGTAGGTATTAAATTTTACTGTAATTTTGTCTCTTATCATTTTTTCTGTAACCCTAATATTTACAAAAATATTGACGGTTTAAGATTGAAAATTAAATTCCTCAATATCTCTGTACGCATTAGAGTTTGAGCAAAAATGATAAGGTGGTGAATGGTAGCAAACATGATTTTCTACAACTTTGTGTTTTACGCATTTTTCGATTGTTCTAATATTAAGAGAGATATTTTATATTTTGTGTTTTCTTCTATCTTTATGCCCCCCTTTCCCCTTGACGTAAGTTATTTATTAATAAAATTGGCCATGCAAATACTAAAATCAGATACGACATTTCATTTTGATCAGACTAACATTGTGACCGCTAGAGAGTAGTTTATTTATTCCAAGGAAATTCGCTAAGTTGAAGCAGCTCCTGCGTAACGAATTTTTTTAAATGGCATAGATACGACTATCATTTATTTTAATTACTTTTCTTGGATTCATACGAAATATATTCTTTTTTACTTAATATATATTCATATATTAATTTTGTTCATTTCTTTTGGGAACGTGAAATTGTACTTAGCTGTCGAAGGTCAACAGCCAAGTCATTTAAATATTTCATAATTTTTTCTTAAATTACTTTGTTGTTCGTTTGACGCACTGTAATTAATTTATAATTGGGAATTATTATTTATATATATATATCAGCACTACAGGCCTAGAAGGCCCTTGGCTTTCGAGCAGATATGTCTCCATCTGCTTCTGTTCTCCGCTACTCGTTTCCAGTTTTCAATTCCTAGTTCTTGTAAATCTTTTTCCACTGCCTTGATCCAGCTGGTCCTGGGCCTACCTCTCTTTCTTTTTCCGCTATTTCCTCTGATCAGTACTTGTCTCGCCGCTCTATCTAAGGGGAATCCAAATACATGCCCCAGCCATCTCAATCTCTGATATCTAATCACATTTGTTATGCAGGGTTCTTTATATAGTTTGTACAGTTCTTCGTTTGGTCTTCTTTCCCAGCAATCCCCCACTTGCCGGCCTCCAAAAACTGATCTTAACACTTTTCTCTCCCATATGTTCAGTGTATGTTTTTCTTTTTGGTTCAGCTTCCATAACTCGCTACCATACATTACTGTTGGGCGTATTATTGTTTTGTATATTCTAATCTTTGTGTTCTTTGATATGCTCTTGGAGTTAAAAATTGCCTCAGTGCTCCAACGCTTCTTGAGCCTTTAGCAATTCTTTCGCGAATTTCTGACGATTCGTCACACCGACTAGATAAAGTGACGCCCAGATAATTAAACCTCTCCACTTGTTCGAACTGATAAACCGTCTCGTCGTTCATTGTAACTATTAGCGATTTACCTATTTCCGGTGGGGTGTTTGTTGTTCGCAGCTTCATATATTTAGACTTCTGTTCATTAATTTTTAATCCTTTGGAATTTGCTGACTTTTCGAGATTCTTTAACGCATCTAGGAGGTTTTCCTTCGTTCTTGCAAGGATTGCTATATCATCTGCATAAGCTAGGCATTGATTCAAGTTATTATATAGGGTCCCTTTGCTATTTATTCCACTCTCTCTAATTGCGTCCTCTAACAGAATGTTAAATAATAGAGTAGATAAGGGGTCTCCTTGCCTTAGCCCTCTTTTGATCTCCAGTTCTCTAGACACATGACCCTCGATCATAATTTTTGTTTTGGTATCGGTTAGTGTCATTTTCACAAGTCTGATTAGCTTTGCTGGAATTTGTAGCTTTCCCATTGCCTCGTAAAGCTTTTCCCTGTTAATGGAGTCGTACGCTTGCTTGAAATCGATGAACACAATGTGAAGAGGGAGGTCTTGGTCGTAGCTGCTGTCTTGGATCTGCTTTATTGTGAAAATTTAATCAATGGTTGATCTGTTTCTCCGGAAACCACACTGATAATCTCCTATTTCATTTTCTATGTGTCCTTTTAACCTGCCTTTTATTGCTATTGCCAGTATTTTGTAGGTGATATCCAAAAGTGCGATCCCTCTATAATTTTGACAGATTGTCCGATCTCTCTTTTTATGTACAGGCAATAGTAGTGCTACATTCCATTTTGATGGCATTCTTTCCTGCCTCCACACCTCGCATATAAGTTCATAGATTTTATTTTGTAATGATTCACCTCCTTTCTTTAACATTTCCGCCGTTATACCATTTTCTCCGGGCGCCTTATTATTTTTTAGTTGATCAATAATATTTTTTATTTCCATTAGACTGGGAATGTCTGGTGGATCCTCTTGATCATCTGGTACATGAACTAGATTGTTATGCTCTTCGATTTCGTTTAGTACGGTCATAAAATATCTTTCCCAGCGGCTTAACTTTCCACCAACAAGGTTTCCCTCTTCATTTCTGATGAAAACTGAGTTTTTTGTTTGCTTTGACTTAAATCTTTTACGCCCTTAAAGAATTATCTTGACTGCCTTTTAGAACAATTATCTTCTATATCTTTTAATTTGTTCTCTAAGGAAAGCCTTTTTTTCTGCCTACACTTTTTCTTAACTATTCTTCTTAGTATCCTGTACCTTTCTTCATTTTCTTTTGATTTGTCTCTTAACCATTTCATTCTAAAATCCTTCCTTTCCTTTATCACGCTTTCACACTCCTCGTCAAACCAGCACCTTCTTTCAGTTTTCGATTTTTCTTCTAATGTCTGTGCAGCTTCTTCCAAAATTCCTCCCAGATTCACCCAAGCTTGTTCAATGCTATTCGGTTCTTCATATCGTTGCAGTCGGTCATTAATTATTTGCTGAAATTCTGTTATTTTATTTTCATTTCTCAGTTGCTTAGTGTGGTATGTTTTTCTTTTTGATTTACCTTTTCTAATTGCCGTTGGCTTCTTTATTCTCATTTTAGTTATTATCATTATATGGTCACTGTTGGCATCGGCTCCTCTATAATTTCTTGTGTCTGTAATGTTTCTGAAGTGTTTACTCTCAATCAGAACGTGGTCTATTTGGTTGGTCTCTCCAGTACCCGGTATTACCCATGTACCTTTATGAATTTCTTTATGTTGAAAGAATGTCGATACAATTTTCATATCCTTTTCCATAGCTAACTCAATAAGTTTTCTTCCGTTTTCGTTACATTCATTGTGTTTGCTATGATTACCAATTATTGGCTTGTATATGTTTTCCTTTCCTATTTTAGCATTAAAATCCCCTAGGATTAGTTTTATATCATACTTAGGAATACATTTGTACAGTTGATCTATTTTCTCGTAAAATTCATCTTTAATTTCTTCGTCTTTTTCCTCTGATGGCGCGTGGACGTTAATAAAGGTAATCTTTCTGTACTTACTTCTGATTCGGAGCATACAGGTTCTGCCAGACACCGGCTTAAAATCAACCACTTGTTTTTTCATTTCGTTTCCTACTAGAAACCCTGTGCCCAGCATTCTGTTATCATCCCCACTATTGAAAAACACATAGTCACCTATCTGATTTATACTTCTTCCTTTTTGTTTTGTTTCTTGTATTGCCATTATATCTATTTTGTACTCTTTCATTATTCTGGTTAGATTCAGTAGTTCTCCTTCAGCAAAAGTACCTCTTACATTATATGATGCCACCAATATTTATCTGTCTCCATTTCGACTGCAGCTTAAGTTCGGTCTATTCTTCTTCGCATTTTCTTTAGTCATTTTTAATTCTTTAACCTTTTTTCTTACCATATCCGTCTCCTTTTGACCAACCAAATTTCGTTCTTCCCTTGCTACTTTTTTGGAATTGCCTTTTCCATTTCTAGCAAGTCCGTCTCACGGTTCCATACCCACTTTATGCCATTTATTATCATCTTATTGAATCCAACCTTTACATTATTGCCTTTTTCCCTTTCTTGTCTGGCTATATCCCTTATCTTCTTCTGGGTTACCCGTTCCTTTACAGTTAGATCATTCTCAATAAACACCTTTTCCCCTAAATAGTTCCGTAATTTACTTTTGTTTACCATCACTTTATTCTTTTGTTCCAAGGTAGCCATTTGCACAATAGAAACCGCATCACTTAGCCTGTGAGCCGATTTTATTTCCACATTTACCTGTAGGTTTTGCTTAAGGAAATTTCCAACATCTTCTTTAAATTCAATACCGTTATTTGCATCAGTTTTAAGACCTTTTATAATAATGTTCTCTTTTCGTTTTTCTTTTTCGTACTGTTCCATTTTATTTACGACTTTTGCCATTTTTAGCTGCGTTTCACTCAGTTCCTTTCTCAATTCTTGCACTTCTGCATGCAACTTTTCCATTTGCTCCCTGTACTCTTTGTTTTCTTTCCTTATTTCCTTAACCTCAGTTAACAGCATTCTCAGCATCTCTTGTGTGCTTCTATCTTCCTCCTTACGGCTTGTCACAGGTGAACGAAACACTCTTTTGCTTCTGTTAAATGCTCCTCCATCAGCATGTTCCCTTAATCTTTTTTCCCCAGATGTAAATCCTTCGCTATCCGACATATCGATTACCTTTATATATATATTCCGGTCTTATTGCTAACTTTTGATACTTAACAATCTATACACTTTTAATTAATACCAGACTTTTTAACTTAGGACAATCCGCAATCTATAAACTTTCACCAATTGATTATCATAAAATTTTAATTTTTAACTCCAGCTAATCTTTTTAACAAATTAACACGTTATAAACTTTTAATTAATCTTTTAAACTTAGGATAATCCGCAATCTATTAGCTTTCAACAGTTGATGACCATAGAATTTTAATCTTTAACATTACCCATAACTTCAACAATCGATGACCATAAAAATTTTAATCTTTAACATTACTAAAACTTTAAAAAGATAAACGATTTATAAACTTTTAATGAATAACAATCTACAAACTTTTAACAATCGATGAACATAAAATTTTAATCTTTAACACTTTAATTTTGATCTTTTAAACACTACCTAAACTTTCAAACAAAAAAACTAACAATTTACAAACACTACCACATAACAAAATATAAATTTCAAACAAAAAATTTTAATACTCCATACACATTTAACAAATTAAAAATTGATATTTCATTTTTGAGTTCGACCCTGTTCCTTGATTATTGCTTTATACAGTAACAAACACGTAAACAGAAATGTCACCCGAATCGACTTCTCGGAGGTTATGTCTCTGTTAGTACACTACTATGTTAGCTAAACAATTATCTTTAAATCACAGGAAGTTACATGAAATTAACTTTGCACTTTTCATATTCTTTTTATATTCACTCATGCACTTGTAATATTCGTACTTGCTCGAAAAACTCCAAATTTTTGGAAATAATTTCGGAGCTGTTAAAAACTCGACTTTACTAAAACATTGCCGGGACCGGATCCCTTATTATTATTTATTTAATAATAATTCCAAATAACAAGAATATGTTTCGTAAGGAACCTTATAATTAAAAAAAAGTTACATTTGTAGTAACTGCTTTAGAATCACTTGAATTATTTAAATTTATTTTTTTGATTGCTTTTGTATTTATTCTTTGTGAATATAACTTTTCATTTATTTTTACGAATAATATAATAAATTGTTTATTTAAAAAAAAAAAGGGTATAAAGCAACTTATTTTTAAATTTCCACTGCGCATTTGTAAAACAGGGTAATGTACTCGGGGCATGAACGACGTCGTAGTTGACTCACGACTTTGGTCCGAGAGCATATCTCGGTCAACTGTGATACTTGTTAGCCCTCGCACTATATCCAATTCACATTTCCACTTTATACCTATTCACGATTACAGAAATCCAACAACATTACCTAATTTACTTGTTTGTTAATCAAGAAAGTATCATCCAGCACGCATAACATCTATTTTCATCACAAATTGATACCATATATTTACATTTCAAATTAGTAGCAAAAAGCTACTATATATTTTACGTTTCAAATTGGTAGCATACGCTTCAAATTGGTATCAGATCGTTTCAAAAAGGCAGCTTCGCAACGTGTCAAATTGATAGCTACTAATATCCAACTCAAATTGGCCACAGATTGCCAATATTTCGTTCCAGTTTCATCAGAATTTGATGACACTAGACACAATAAATATGCCAATGATAAGGCTGGGGGAGGGGGTAATTTGTTACTGATTTCTCAATGGTTAAATTTTACATAAAGTTGGAATTTTACGTTAGCTTAGTTAACCTGATTGAGTTTTGTCGAGTTAGTCAACTTTGAATTAAAAAAGTGAAAAGTACTATTCGTGCTAGTAAAAATTATGTTTCGCATAATTCTGTTTTTCAAAAAAAATAAAAGTTGTGATTTTAGTGAAACGGTAATTTAATAATTTAATAATCGATCTAAAAATTTCGAAAATATAAATGTAATGAGTGATTTTGTAGTCGCCCCTTTTAATATTTTCCAAATATTTTCTGAATTCCAATGATTGCGCGTTATTAAACGAAATGATTACCCTTCCAACAAATTATAATTTATTAGGAGCTATGAACACGAGCACTAAAAGTATTTGAGAAATCGTCGCAGAAAACCCATCTTCGTTTAGATATCGATAATTATTAAAAGTAAATAAATAAAAAACGTAGTAGTTATTTTGCATCTTCTTATCTATGTGGATCGGGATTTACACATATGAAACATATAAAATCAAGTAAATTATTGGGCAATAATTGTAGACACTCTGTACTGAAATATCGTCCTCTGAAGAGCAATCCATGTCCACTTCTGCTTTCAACAGCGTTATTTGATAACCATTTATGGTCTAAGAGCTGGCTACATAAAAGTGAACTGATAAAACATAGTCGTGATTTTTTCTCATAAGTTTCCCATGATATCGACAACGCATGAGCCGGATTTTGCAGAAGTATCAGGTGAGGCAGAGAGTGTGGGTGGGGATCAAACGTGTAGATTTTTGATCAAAAAAATCCGATCAAACGTACCCGATAGAAAATTGGTGTAGTATTACATACTGAAAATATAAATTGAAAGAAAATGTTCACAGAAGTGTAGGTTGAGGCCCAACCGGTCCCAAAGGCGGTAAAGTGGTTACTTTGAATTGAAATTGAATTCATAAAACATAGTTCTGCAAAATTGTTTACTGCAAGTTTGTGATACAATTAAACTTTTCACAAATTTGCAGAAGCTAAAAGTAAGGCTAGGCTTAATACCAAAAATTTTAACTTTCGCAAAAAATGTTTATATATTAAAACATTATGAATTATTTAATGTCGATATATTGTGTATTTTGTAGTATATTAAATAAAACAGTGCTTGTCTGCTGAAGCTGTTTAGCATCGATAGCGAATGGACGTGTATTTCAGAATCAATTAAGTGATTTTAAACATAAAAATATTTTTATAGAACAATAAAATTAAAACAAGTTATATAACAAATAACTTATAGTGAAGGTAAAAACATCTTAACAATATAAGTGATATGCACTTATCTGGAATCAGAATAATAAAAAAAGGCACGAAATAAAAAATGCAAAAATTATCAGTGATCAAGTGAGAAATGGTTTGATAAATTTTTTACATTCGAAAAACGACGATATACTTATTATAATGCTAAACGATAGTGAAACCGAACGCGATAGTCAATCAAGTGCAAATAGTACAGGCAAAAACAAAAAACAACTCTAAAACAATGCTTTACAAACACAAATAACTTAAATACAATCCAATATGGCGTACCCGTGAACAACAGGTTCGAATCGCTCTCAACAATAACAACGAACCGGAAGTCGGCTTGGATACTGACGACGAAGCCCAAATCAACAACAACCAAAGTGAAAACGCTAAAGAATACCATCAAACCAAAATTACTAAACCTCCTCCAATAGTGTTCCACAATAAAGTAAACAATCATCAAGAATTCGTGGAAATAATATCAAAAGAACTTAAAAAGGGATTCCACATTAAATACACCCGTAACAATACCAACCTATTTACATACGATACAGATGAATACAACAAATACCTGGAAATAATAAAAGAGGAGGATGACGTCAGATTCCACACTTACACAACAAAGGACAACATGCGTTTATACTACGGGGCATAGACTGCGACCCTGATACGCTAGTCATCAAAAGTGAGGTATAGTAAAGTAAAAAAGTAAATAAAAATTACAGTAAAAAAGTATAAATTCAAAATACACAATATCTTTTAATTAAAAAGCACACTACGAGGCCTCTACCTTGTGTGGTAACGGATAATTCGATACACTTAAACTACTTAAACAAAAATGTTTACTACGTGTACCACACACGAGTATATTGGGAAAGCAGAACTAATGTTAGTGAAATTATACAATTAAGGCGATACCAAAAATGGGAACATGGGAAACCACATGGCACTTGGGAAACCAAAGAACCCCACATCGACAATAATAAAAACCAACAAACTATTCATGACAGATAAAGACAAAGCTAACATAATTGCTGAAACATTAGAAAACATTCAAAGCAACAAAGAAACATCACCAATTGAAAATGAAATAAATACGGCATTGCAAGAATTCCACAAAACAATACACGATACTGACATTAAAACACAAATTAAACGAACAACGCCTCAAGAAATAAAAAACATAATTAAAACACTACCCAAAAACAAAGCCCCAGGATCAAATCATAAAATTTATAACAAAATCATAAAAAACATGACAAAGAAAGCGACAGTTCAACTAGCCCACATAATAAATGCAATATAGGCAACCGGGTACTACCCTGAAGCCTGGAAAACGGCAATAGTGGTCCCAATACCCAAACCGGACAAAGATCTAATAGGCCCCAAAGATTACAGACCAATTAGTCTTCTTAGCTCACTATAAAAAATAGTTGAAAAAATAATATTAAAAAGATTTAACAAACATAACAACAAAAAAGGTATGACCATCGACGAACAATTCGGGTTCAATGAGGCCATGAAACTAACATGCAGGTATCCAGGATTGCGCATGCAATCACCACTAACTACTATCAAAACAATGTCTGGACTGACGCCATAACTTACAAGTTAATCCAATACTTCCCAGTTGGATTAATCAGACTAATTGACATCAACCTACACAACATACAGTGTGTATGTAACTATAAATAACTCCAAATCAACAATTAGACTCCCAAAATCAGGAGTACCGCAAGAATCGGTACTGCGATCGGTAATTTTCACGTACTACATAAATAACCTGCCAAAATTCACATATACAAACGTCGCCATCTATGTGGATGACACAGCGATCTACGCACACTCATTCAACGCACAGGGGGCTACAAAACAATTCCAAATATACTTAGATGTTTTACTGAAACATTTCAAGAACTGGAAAATAAAAATAAGTAAATCCAAAACTGAGAACATTATTACACCAAAAAATTTACAAACACCAAAATCTACGAACAACTCAGGATTGAGAACCAAAAAATAACCCCATCCAAAAACTCAGTGAATTATCTTGGTGTACATCTAGACAAACATACGTACAACACGTAAACAACGTGATCAAGAAGGCCCACGAGGTAATACGCACACTATATCCGCTACTAAATAAGTACAGCAAACTATCAAAAACAGTGATATACACAGCTATAATAAGACCCACAGTAACAAACGCCGCCCCAATATGAAGAAGTGCATCTAATACTACAAAACACTACGTGACTACACACAAACACATAAAATTTTCTGTAAATATATAATATTAGTATTTGGCCCCGGCCTTGTGGTATATACATATATTTTGTAATTATTCTTATATTTTGAACGAGTTGAATTCTCCGGCGTTGCCCTTGTAGTTCAGTAAAGTTAAACATGAAAAGACGGTCGTGCTTGCAAACAATTTGAAATCAAAATAAGCTCTATACAGCTATTGGTTCCCAAGATACAGTTCTTAGAAAATACGCAATTTTTTTTAAAAAGTGAAATTTTTTCGAAATGGTCACTTATTTCGTAAAATATTTTCTAAAATACGCATCCCACGTCAAATTCCAATCAGAAGGAAGGAAACAAAAGATCGAGGTAGTACAGCTGTTATCAGAACATGAGAAAATGACACACACTTCTTCTTCCATGCTTCAAGGGGCCAAGCTTGTTTTTGAGAACAACAGTATCAAAAAATAGCTGTACTGAGTGCCCTTTATTGGAACCCATCTCCACTATGACTACGTCTTCGACAAAACGTTTTTGGAGGTGAGTTTTCGTTGTTCTCACATCAGGGATAAAACCACCCTTAATTTGCTGCAGAAGGTGTGATAAAGAAAACTGGCATTTATCACTGTTTTCCAACAGGTAATCGTACACACAATCTATCGCTTCTTCAGTATAATCTGAACAGGCTCCTGTAGCACAATCTGTGGTACGCCCCGTCTGCAGCAACCAGGTCGTCAATGGCGAGGAGGCGCTCCGATTGTGCTACAGGAGCCTGTTTAGATTACCACCTGCTACTGGGAATAATGATCATAATAATAATAATAATTTATTAGACCAGAAATGATGTACAAATGTAATACATATTGGTTCGTCATATATTCCTAACATTATAGGTTTTTAGAAAAAAATTCATTCACATTATATGGACAATGATCGAGCAGTAAATTCTTGCAGGCGGTTTCAAACTTCCATTGGTTACATTCAAGCTTTATATGAGATGGTAACTTGTTGAAAAATTATAAGCCATCGAAAGATGGACCATCGAAGACATTTAAGTTGTGCTTGGGTACTCTTAAGTCGCTACCATGTCTTGTATAATACGTGTGATTAAAGTTATTTTGATCTACCGTATGAATATTCTTCTTTATGTGGGCGAGGCAATGGAGAATGTATATACTGGAGAGAGTCAAGATTCTCAGATCCTTAAAATATTGTCTACAGGAAGTTTGCTGGCCAACACCAACAATTACTCGTAATATTTTCTTTTGCTTTATGAAAATTTGTGTTGATTGAGAGGAAGACCCCCATAACAAAATTCCATATTTAAGTCTGCTATGAACCAATGAATAGTATACTATAGCTAATGTTTTTTGACTTAGATTCTCTCTTAAATTTCTAAAAAGAAAAGAGTGGTCGTGGAATAAGAGACGGTATCGTCCTGCCAGTAATACTGAAGAAACGATCGATTGTGTGTACGATTACCTATTGGAAAACAGTGATGAATGCCAGTTTTCTTTATCACACCTCTTGCAGCAAATTAAGGGTGATTGTATACCTGATGTCAGAACAGCGAAAACTCACCTCCAAAAACGTTTTGTCGAGCACATAGTCAAAGTGGAGATGGGCTCCAATAAAGGTCACTCAGTACAGCTATTTTTTGAAACTGTTGTTCTCAAAAACAAGCTTGGCCCCTTGAAGCATGGAAGAAGAAGTGTGTGTCATTTTCTCATGTTCTGATAACAGCTGTACGACTTCGATCTTTTGTTAATTAATTGTTGAAAATTTAGTCTACTTTAAAAGTGTATAGAATGACTATACCGGTCAGACCCTTCCTTCACTGAGATATTGAGCAAGAACTGAAAAAAGTCCGAAAATTTCATGGTTTTTTGGGTACACCGCCGCTCGCACAGCACTTTGGAAATTGCAAATCTGGTTTTTTAATATTGGTTTAGGTCCTAACAACATATAAAAAATTCAGAACGACCTGACTTTTGCAAGCACGGATGTAGATCTTAACTGGACTATTGGAACTCTAAGATTTGCTCCGGCACTTTTGGTGTCGATAGCGTACTACTGAATTATTCAACTCTATTAATTTTTACCGGCACTTCCGCTATCAGAATTAAAATGTTATTTTGCTTCCCAGAACCTCCACCTTCTTAAACCTCGGGTTACATTATTGGAGTTTCCCTAATTTTTTTGAAAATATAATATAGCCTATGTCACGCGGGGATAGTGTAGTTTTCCAACGGTGACAAAATTTTTTTAATCGGTCCAGTAGTTTCGGAGCATATTCGATGCAAACAAACAATCAAATCTATCCTCTTTATAATATTAGTATAGATATGGGTTATTTTGAGTTGAGTGCTGGTCTGATCATTAATGTTAAGCAACATTATACACAGTCAGTACTTGGATGGTTGACCGTTTGAGAACGATGTGTTGTTGCCTTTTTGTTATTTTGTAAAAATTAATTTATGTTTATATTATTATAATTTTATTCCAATTTTGAAATATCAATTTTGATAGTCATGTCCGTAGAAAATACATACTATTTCGTTGTATTTTTAAGAAGTTTCACTTCTATTACGTGAATGATGTTAATTACAATTTTTTTAAATACATAAAAATGTTTTCCGAAAGTTAAATTTTTTGGTCATTTTTAACTTCTGCACATTTGTGAAAATTTTAATTGTATCGTAAAATTGCAGTAAACAAATTTGCAGAACTATGTTTTAGGAGTCTAATTTCATTTCAAAGTAAACTACTTTACGGCTTCTGGGAGCGTTTGAGCCTCAATCTACGTCCTACACCTCTGGGAACATTTTCTTTCAATTTATTTTCTCAATATGTAATACTACACCAATTTTCAGAAGTATGTTCGATCGGTTTTTTTTAATCGAAACTCTACATGTTTCACCCCTCACCCACACTCTCCGCCTCACCTGAGACTGCTGCACCTGATGCGGCTCTTGCTTTGACGATATCATGGGAAACTTATGAAAAAAAATCACGACTATGTTTTATCAGTTCACTTTTATGTCGCCAGCTCTTAGTCTATTATAAATATTTCAATGAAGAAACACTGATCTAGAGCACGGTAGTGCGACACGCCGAGTTTAAGGGGTTTTTTGCCTTCGCGCTTACAGTACTATTACAACACGTTAAATCAGAGCCGATTTGACCCCGAAATATATTCTGAACGAAAAGAGATACAGTATTGATTTTTCGAATATAAGCTATCCTATCAAAAACATAAATGTTAAAAATGGCCGAGTTTTCGGGGATGTACTTTATATAATAGTTGCTCCTTAAAAAGTGATGATATCCCAATTAAAGATCCAAGCTATTTTTAAATTAAATAGCGAAAATTAAAATGTAAGAAAATTTTAGCGATAGTGGTTTTTAACATCTAAAAGGTAGGATCGATGGACATTTGTACAAATTTTTATGAAATTTCAACATTGGTGTAAAAACAATAGCTGCATTTCCTTTTGAGGAAATTCGCTAATAAAAGCTTATAATATTTGAATAACTGTACTCATATTGAGACAATCATAACAATGGATGGATATTTTTATTTGAACTGTTCAATGAACATAATAACATATTCGATATTTAAAATCGACTGCCTATATCTGATCATACAACCATGTAGAAAATATCATAGCCACAAATTTTGGTTTTTCCTATTTTTTCGGATGGGAAAATGGAATTATTTTGATCTACAAATAGGTTTTATAGGCTTATAAAATGTCAGGAAATGGCATAAACTTAAACACAAAAATGCAAAAAACCGCATCTTTCTCAAATGTCTGCAAGTAGCTTAAACTTAAACACATAAATTTAATTTTTGGTTTTCCGTATGTTCCGTTGGAAAAATTAAATTTTCCCAAAGATTCTTTTTAAGGTTTCTGGAAGGGGAGCAACAAAGTTTTAAAAAATCGTGCACAAATCTCACAAGTGGTGTGTGCTAACATTTTAGTATGTATATAAAAATATGGAACAATCATAGAGCAGCAATATTTCCTATGTTAATTTTATCAACACAAAAATGCTAAAGTTTTCCCATTTCCGGGTATAAATTTCGTGATTTGAAAATTTTATCTGTGCCTTGGGTACTAGACTATATGCCAAATATCATCTTTAAAGGATATCTGGTGTAGGCCCTACGTTTTCATCCTGTGTAATGAAAATTGTGGGCGTACCCGCTATTTTACGGTTTTTCAACTGAAATAACTTTTTATCCGTTTATTTCTTAACGAGAAGCAAAAACTTGTTTTCTTACAATTCCCTAATTCCGGTTTTTTGCATAATCTTTGGGAAAATTTAATTTTTATCAACGGAACATATAGAAAATCAAAAATTAAATTTATGTGTTTAAGTTTAAGCTACTTCCAGACATTTGAGAAATATGCGGTTTTTTGCATTCGACGTGAAATATCTCGAAACCTATTTGTAGATCGATTCAATTCAATTCAATGCAACATCCGAAAAAATGGGAAAAAACAAAAATTTGTGGTTATAATAATTTCTACATGGTAGTTTGATCAGATATAGGCACTCGATTTTGAATATCGAATATGTTATTATGTTCTTTGAACAATTCAAATAAAAATTTCCATCCATTATTTAGTTTCTCTCAATATTTAGTACATTTATTCAAATATTATAAGGTCTGGTCTGTTATAGTGTACCGTCTTGTCTGTGATAATTGTTCTATCCCAATTTAATTTGTGTGTGTTGTTTTCGAGAATTGTAGATGGGGTATATTTGTAGTATGGTGTATTGTCTGTTGTGAGTTTGTTCTTTATGGCGAGTTTTTGGAGTATTATTTTTGCTACCTGATCGTGTCTGTGTTTGTAATGAGTTTGTGTAATGCGTGGGCATGCAGATGTAATGTGTTGTATTGTTTCTGGTTTCTGACGACATTGTCGACAGAGGTCTGTTTGTTGTGGAGTGTCTTTGAGTATGTATTTTTTGTAGTTCAGTGTATGTATGATTTGATCCTGTATTGCACACATGAAGCCCTCGGTTTCCGGAAAGATATTACACTTGGTCAACCAAGCCTGCGAATCCTCTCGGTCAACACAGTCGTGGCTAATCTCATGCAAATACCTTTCATGTAGAACCTTCGATTTCCATGTCTGCATGTTTGTGGCTGTGTGTTGTGCTTTGGCTGGTGGAGGTGAGTGTTGTATTGTGTGCATGTGAAGTGGCGTGTATGAATGACTTGTCTATGGATGTTATGCTTTTGTGTAAGTGTCAGGTGTGTGTTTTAGATTGGAAGTACTCCCGTAGGCTATGGAGCTGGCGATCGAGTAATAGTCGGATGTGTGTGAGATCACGTCCTCCTAGAAACCGTGGTAAGGTAAACCTGGCTGACGATGAGTGTATGTGGTATATCCTGTGTTTTGTCATGAGTGTTCGTGATTAAATTTGTCTGTTTTAAATGTTTGTGTTTGTCCACTTAATGATTCCAAAGGAATATGTGAAAAATGGTGTAGCGTATGTGTTGATGGCCTTAATGGTATTTCTACCATCAAGACCACTTTTGAGTATGTTGTGTATTCTTTGTATGTAGTGTTCTGTAAGTGTTTGTTTTATATCTCCCGTCTCCATGGGGCTAATGAGACCACCATTTTGTAGGCTATATTCAACAAGCCTTCCTGGGTCAGCATGTAT
The DNA here is from genome assembly GCA_963920215.1 of Nineta flava. Taxonomy (NCBI): domain Eukaryota; kingdom Metazoa; phylum Arthropoda; class Insecta; order Neuroptera; family Chrysopidae; genus Nineta; species Nineta flava. The sequence goes on from OY986040.1 coordinate 71,940,184, forward strand.
GTGTTGTGTTTTGCATTTGTCAGTGCCGAATTCCATCCAGATGTACGTAGAGAATATATCAGCCCGTCGTATTAAATGTGTTAATTGTGTTTCTGTGGGGACATACAGTTTCAAGTCATCGATGTATAAAAGGTATGATATTTTATGGAATCCGCATCCCGAATCTGTGAGTGTGTGTGATAGTGGGTTAAGAGCGAGGCAGAACCAAAGAGGACTCAATGAGTCTCCCTGGACGATTTCTCATCTAATGTGTATGGTGTCTGTGGTGATGGTCGTGTTATTGTGTGTTAAATGTTGTGTGGTTGTCCATAATGACATGGCGTGTGTTAAAAATTGTATAATGTGTTCGTCAATTTTGTATAAGGTCAACATTCTCTGCAGCAAGGAATGCGGCACGGAATCAAATGCTTTTTTGTAATATATGTAAGCTGTGTACATGTTTCTGTTGTTGTGTTTGGCCTGTTCGGTCACGACCGAGCCTATCATGAATTGCTCCTTACAGCCTCTCGATAGTTTCTGACCCCCTTTTTCTCCTCAGCGAGGATGTCGTTGTCTGTAATGTGTGTGTAAATTTTTTGTGTGATGCATGTAGTGAGTAACTTGTATAGTGTAGATAGGCATGTGGTGGGTCTGTATTTGGTTGGATTTATTGTGTCGTTATCCTTCGGAATCATGTAAGTGATGCCCTTCATTAAGAAAGGAGGTGTTGTGTGAGGGTGTTGTATGAATTGTGTAAAATGTCGTGCGAGGTGTTCGTGTGTGCAAGTAAAGTGTTTCAGTTAATAGTTGTGTATTTCGTCCACTCCAGGGCTCCTCCAGTTGTGTAAGTGTTGTGTAATGTTGTGTATGTCTTGTGTAGTAATTGTTGTTTGTTTCATGTTTATAATGTTGTTTGTTTTGAGGATCTAGTCTTCGATCCAACAGGTCTCAACATTGTGCTGAGCTCCCGTGGACCAAAGACCAGACCAATATGTAAAAAGTGAGTGCTCTGTGGGTGGTTGTGTGTCGTGTGGTGGTGTGTTGTTGTGAGTGAGTGATCGGTGGAAAAGTTTTTGGTTGTGTTTGGTGAGTTTTTGAGTACGTGTTTCTTGTATGTATTGTGTGATCCGGTCTAGGTCCCGCCTTATACTCATAATACGAGAATTTAAACGTTTTTCCCAAGCCGGTGTGCGTGTTTGTGTAGTGCGTGAGTTATGCGTATTTAAGGATGATGATACCTTGAAACCATTACACCTAACTGCAGCAACAGCTCCGCAGTAAATGATGTTTTGTAAGTCTGTAAATGTTGTGTCCTGTGATAAGTATTTTGGTAAAATGTAATTGTTCAGTGTGGTGACTATGTTGGTGAGATTGCTTGAATAGTGTTGTAAAGGTAGTTTGTGTTTCTGATGGATGTGTTATCGTTGATAGTGTTATTATTGTTAGTGTTATCATTTTCGGCTGTTTGTGTTGTCTGTGTATCCATCTGTATTATGCCTGTGTTGTGTATGGTGTGTAGTTGCTGGTGTATTTGTTGTCTAATTTCGTTTTGTATTGTGAGGGCAATGAGTGTATGTGTGATGATTGTGCGACGTTAATCGACGAGTCGCTGTTGGTGTAGTGTTTGTCTGTATCCGGTTTTGTCCTGTTCAAGTCGGGTCACTTCCAGGTAAGTTCGCAGTATGAACTGATTCATTTCGTCTGTCCACTTCATGCGCCTCCTGGAAGTATTGTCTGTGGTGGCCGTTTCCGATTACGGTAATGGAATATCCACAGACAAATCGTCACGGGTGTCTTGTCCGTTGTTGGCTGTAACTTCTTTAGTGATGGATGGCCGCGTGATAACCAACCCATCACCACCGGGTCGCACACTGTCACATACAGCGGTGCTCCACATGTGCCTTGGCGATAACCTTCAAGGAGCGGCAATTTTCCGAGGCTTTTATAGCTTTTGGTCACCATAAAAATTGGTTGGCTCAGGCCCCGGGAGCGCCAATTCCCGAACAATTAGGGCTGCCAGTTGTCTCCGTGAGGGGTTATTATTATTATTTTGTGATTAAAATTTAACGTATTTATGTCAGTTGAACAAACATAAATCTTCGTAAGGTAGCTTCGTCCTTTGAATAAGGTTCACTACCCTATGGTCGTATGGTTGTACACGCTCCGTCCTTGCACCGCACGGATGTGGAACCTGCAATATTTAATATAAAAAAACTTCAAGGGTGTTACTTGAAGATGTCTCATGCGATCTCAATGTACGAAGGGTGCCTATGATGACGGCCTTCTGCATGGAGGTAATAAGGTGAAGCAGATGAGACCTGCAAACCGGAATGGTAGAAGGATTAGACTCTAGAGTGGGGCGTATACCGCCGAGACAACCGATAATAAGAACAACCATCTTGACTGAGTAGCCAGGGTGTAGTTGATATGCCACGTTTGGAGCCACGTTGCTCATTTATCATCATCCACACCGGTTCTATGGTTGTGATTATGCGTTCATTAATAATGGAGGTGAACGCATTGTACACGGTATTTAAGCATGTTATCGGTCGGTTATTGCTTGGAACTGAAAGGTCTCCTTTTTTGGGAATACTAAACTGTTCTCCCTTCGACAAACCAAGTTGGAAAGGTTCCATATCCGAAAATATATCTAGTGAAGTGCCTAGTAAGATGTGTGTGTGTGTGTGTGTGTGTGTGAAAGGTAAACGTTTCCACTAATAATTCGACACAGCATCCATACCAGGCGCTGAGTGATTCTTCTTGCCTTTGAAGGCAAAGAACAGCTCTTCAGCGGTCACAGATGTTATCACCACTTGTTCTGCTCAAAGAGTGTTGCAAAACCTTTGGAACAGTCTGATTGGTGTCATACTACTATCTACATTTGTCGACTTTTGATATGAACCACGCCAATAGTTAGCGATTTGTTCAATTTTTGGTGGTTTCTCTACGATAGAAGGGATATTCGCGAATAAACGAGAAGGATTCGAGAGAAAGGTCTTCTTTCTCGAATACACTTTTCTCGTTTGACTAGCTTTTTCCGAGCGAAAGCTGGCGCACGTATCTTTTCAAGGTTTCTTTGCTTGATAGTGAGCAGGATACCCTTGTTGAGTGTGTGATGATGGTGGTGGTTGAGTTCACGAGCGAAGCCCCGCACGTTTGGGGTGAACTGCCTACCATTCTTCTGGTATTCTAACACAGACTCGATACGTGATACCGTCTGTCAGAGAGGTGTCAACTTGGAGTCAAGTTGCTCTATGCGTTTGCGTATCTTTTCCTCTGCTATCTCAGCGGATTTAGTAGAAGAAGAGAGAGCGCACTGTGCAGCATAGACTGAACTATCAAGGTACCTTTCTGAAAAAGCAAGGTCTTGTGCTTTTGCAAACGTCTTGCGATATTTTGGGCGTTTGCGTTTAGACAGGTCATTATCGGTTGTATTCAGCGCATTTTGGAATCGATGTTTAAGTTCCTTTAAACGAGGATTTGGGTGATCGACAGGAGTGTTCTGAACTTCTACGGTCACATCAGTGATGGGGCTGAGTGGCGGGGCGGTTACCATCAGTGATGGAACATCTCTAGACCTTGATGACGTTGGTGATGTAGCATCTAACACAGGTAGTAGTGTAGTATTTCAACATACCCTTTCCTGTGTCTCAGTATCAGAGCTATCACTTTCCGATACTGGTTCATCCTAAGATGCCAAATCCTGTGTCTCAGCAACTAATATCTCACGTGAGGAATCATCCACACCTATAGAAGCTGGTATGTCCTCATCCCTCACATTCACTTCCGGTTCCGCATCCCTGTTCGTGTCCAAAATGTTGGCTGGTGGGGCAAATCTGGTTTTGATTAGACGGGCTGCTTGATCTCGCAGATGTTGCAGTTAAAAATGGGAGAGTTCAGAATGCTTCTCGCACCATTTGGTGTGCATACTTCCCATGTAGCCACGTCTTTTTCGTTCACTTGCGAAATAACAAGTGATCAGGTCAGTTTTAAGAGCCTTCGTCCATTGAAAGCGCTGATAGTGATGGTTACTGTTTTGGGTGCTCGCTCGACTATGTTGTGAAGTGCCTTGAGATAGCTCTTCATTTTCAGCGGCATGTGTAGTTTCTTGGACTAACTGTGATCTAAATGTCAAATTTGTGCCCCTCTCAGATCCAAAGGAGCTGCCCCCTTCAGGTAAGGTGGAAACGTCAACTGAAAGGGGGCGAAATTCTGTAGGAACGAGTCGTTTACTACTCGCCTGAGAAACAAATTTCGATTTGAAATTTGACATAAGATAAAATTCAACCCATTTAGCCGCTGAGTTGATCTACGGTTGGATTCTTAGCTTCCCCTCCTGCTGGCATGCAGGCTAGGTACTAGGCCCTCCCAATTTATTTATCATCTATTGTGATAATAATAACAATATCAATATTCCGTTGTCTTAGAAACATGACATAATTTTGTTCAATTCAACTATTTTGTATACACCACAGGTAACTTAGTTTCATTACAAAATAGTGTCCACATTAATATTTGGTTCAGCTGCTAGGTTAATATTCGTTACACTGCCCCCTTCTTAAAGACCTTTCGACTCGGAAGGTTTCTTTATTTTCTTCGTAAGGGGCCAACCGATTGAAATGGACTATACGTGGTTTTCCTTGACCCTTCTTCAAACGATAAATGACATCATTGATTCGTTTCTTAATTTCAAATGGGCCTTCCCATTTGTTCTGTAGCTTGGATGAGACTTCTCGTCGGCGTTGTGGGTTGTAGAGCCATACCAAATCTCCAGGTTGATAACCACCTTTCTCAGCCTTAAGGTCGTAGTACTCCTTCATTCGATCGCTAGACTATTGGATGTTGTGGCGTACCCATTCGTGGACATCACCCATACGATTGCGAAGGGCGCTGACATAGTCTTCTCCGGCTTCGTTTTCTCCTGGTAGACGACCAAACATGAGATCACAGGGTAAACGAAGTTCTCTTCCCATGATGATACTAGCTGGTGTTTTACCAGTACTTTCATAAACCAACGAGCGATAAGCGAACAGGAACAGGTGTAAAAACGTATCCCAGTCTCGTTGATGATTTGAAAAACCACTTTGCCTAAAAGTCGGTTGATGGTTCGGTTCATTCGTTCCACCATTCCATCCGATTGAGGATGCAAAGCTGTTGTTCTTGTCTTGTGTATATTCAAGGTCGTACAAACGTTATGGATTAATTTCGATTCAAAGTTCCTGCCTCGATCTGAATGGAGCTCCATAGGCACTCCGAATCGACATTTCCATTCCTTTACTAGAACATCAGCAATGGTTTTAGCCTCATGATTCTTCACTGCATACGCTTCTACCCATTTACTAAAATAATCCATTACAACCATGATGTATTTATTTCCCGAGTCAGATTCTGGAAAAGGTCCAGCAACATCAACCGGAATCCTTTCAAATGGGTTTCCGACGTTGTATTGGCGTATGGGATACTTAGGACGTTTCTGGGGTCCATTGCTTGATGCACACACACTGCATGTACCACACCAATCTTGAACATCAGATTTATAGTGTACTCAGTAAAACCGCTCCCGTACTTTGGCTTGACTATTAACTCCCAAATGTCCTCGTTGAACAAGGAGTAACTCAGAACAGGCGCAGAACACAATGCATATTTCAGAACTTTAACAATTTTGACACAAACTCTTTGACATTTTTCATCCCATGGATACTTTCTATCATTTTCAGTTAAACGAGTTAATCGTTTTGCGAGGTTACAAAACCAGTGGCAAATCGCCGATAGTAAATGCATAGTTCCCAAAAGCTTCGCAACTCATGCTTGTTTCGTGGCCTTGGACACTCCTGTGTCGATTTTACTTTTCCACTATCAACAGAAACTCCTTCAGGAGAACCGATATGACCTAGATACTGCACTTGTCTCTGAAGAAGATGACATTTCTTCGAGCTCAGTTTAAGACCAGCTTTCAGCGATTCAGCAAAACAAGTCGATGAGCGTTGTGCACACAACACTTCGGTGAAAAGACCAATTGAGGAACAACTCCAAATGTTTTTCATCAGCACAACGAACTGGTTGCATTATTCACGACCGCATTAGACCGCATGTCATCAAAGCCGATAAGACGTCTGCAAGACATCACGCAAGACGTTTGAATGCACCAACAATTGATGAAGTCGCTAGAAAATAAAACTATGAATGTTGTGTATCAGACAGGACAACGTCTATCGAGCTAGTTATAACATAAAAATGTACATGTTTGAAAATGACATCTTCCAAAAACTCTTTGTTATTTGATTATTAACATCATTTGATTTATCTTGGTGGCTATTGAGACATTTTATCAACATGACGTACTGTTACGCCTTGAATATTTATGGACTTCCATGAACCACGAACAATTTTTACGTGTGGGAGGGGTATACTATTATGTCATGTGATGTTACGTGGAGTGGAAGGTTAGATGCTACTCCCTGTTGCGTAACATAAATATTTAAGAAATTTTATAAGGAAAAAGATAACAACTGGCGTGGTTCACAGCCAGACGAAATTTGATTGATTGTTAAATATTTATTGAACTGACTAGTAGCGTGTTCGTACTTTTGCTACCAACAAACACGCTACTAGTCAGTTCAATAAATATTTCGGAGATAATATTTCCCATATGCGTCAAATGCAAATCACAAAGAAACACCCAATTTGCCAAGAACCAATTTACGTTTATCCTAATTTTAAAAGCCTATAGCATGGACAGTATTATTCAACAAACATAAATCCTCACAAGGTAGCTACGTTCTTTGGAGAAGGTTTACTACCCTATGGCCGTGTTGCCTGTACGTCTGTCAGTCAACGCAATGTCCAAAGGGTCTGCCAGTCTGAATAAGGTGGCACGTTCGTCTGTTATGTAGTGTACTGGTCATGCAGAGCTCCGTCCCTTCAACGTACGGATGTGGAACCTGCAAAATAAATTATAAAATAACCTTAAAGGCTGTTACTTGAAGATAGTCTGATGCAATCTCAATGTATGAAAAGTGCCGATGATAACAGCTTTCTGCAGCTTCATACTTCATTTGTAATATGTCTCAAGAAGTAGTACAGCACATGCGGGGCAGCATTTTGACGACAAATGTAGATGGTCGAAACGATGTGCACTAGCGTCTCCGGCTGAGAGTTCAACGCTCTGCACTGGGTAGCGGAGACTGCCGCTATACAAACGTACGCCTGGATAGCTATCACACCATCTTGGGCAGCGATGATGAACCCTTCTGTTTACGACTTGAATACAGCTTATCGGAGAAAAGAAAATGTTAGATCAACGGAGAGACCACAAGATTCTGGATGACGGTAAAACATACCCTGATGATATCGGGATCGATGATCTTGAAAGGGTGAGCAAATTTTAGCACGTTTAACGGCTAAACGTAGTCGGGATTGGGGTAGAAGAACCAAATAATCGTCTTGATTACAATTAGTCGGATCAAATACTAGACCCAATTTTGAAGCTGCATATCGTGCTGCAGAGATTATTAATACTCCTTTAAATTGCAACTCGTGATCCCGCACGAGTGCCATTAATGGATCAGAACTATTGAGTACTTGACAAGCTATACCTAACACTAATCTGTCATGTAAACATTCGATGGACAGGAGACCACTACCCCCATGCTGGCGTGGGAGGTAGTTACGATGCATCAAGACGCGCGGGTGCAAACTATGGCAAATGTTCGAGTGTAGTTTCAAGTTTGTGACTCCATCTATCTAGATCCTTAAGCTCCTGCATTGTCAACTTGATGGAAACAAAAGAAAAGAGAAGTTTTGGTAGGGTAAGCTACCAAACGTAACTACCCCCTTGCTGATTTAGGCCAGTAACAAGTCACCAAGGCGCGCGAGTGAAACTACGACAAATGTTTATAAGTTAGGGTAGAGCAAGCATATTCGTGGCACGGATTTTATGTATCCCAGATAATTCAGATTCCCCAATATTTCTAAGACAGTACCTATACCATCCACGAAAAGCTTTCTTAACATTGGGCACACTATGAATGTGACTGTCGCCAACACCCAAATATGTGTATAACTCTTCTTCATCGAGATGTTTCACGATGATTCCATCCAGGAGCTGCATGTCTGCTTCATAGTTAGGAACATGACTCCGCTTACAATGCATGACGGCACACTTATTTAATTCGTATCTCATGCCAGTAGCCTTCGGGTACTGATGGGCAGATTTGAGAGCTTGCTGAAAAGATTGCTCTCAGGAGAAGCATAAAGTTTTAGGTCATCCATATACAATAGATGAGTTACCTGATGCTTCCTGTCTGTCGGGGGCCCACAACAATAACCGGGTTCTTCTCGCAAGTGCAAGAAGAGAGGGATAATTGAGACGCATAAGTGAGATGCAGAAAAGAAGCGGGCCAAGCCTATCCCCTTAATAGATGCCATGCTTATATGACACCAAATCTGTTCAGACAGTACGTTTACCAGAACGAATTATAAACTTTGTCTTCCAAATGGCAACAGATCTTCGATGCATCTGATGATATTGGGATGAATTTTCAAACATTTGAGCAGCAGGAATACAAGTTATCAACCCAGGCCATACTCAAGTCGCGTTGATATTGACGAACGTCTCGACAAATACATCTATAGGATAATTTGTTATTTGTTATTTTGTTATTTTTAGAAGTGAGAGTAAGTATATGTTTTTCCTTATTTTGTAAAATTTTAAAGTGAAAAACGTTCTGGTATATATTATTTCTTGGAATTAAAAGTTTTTGCGATCGTTTTTAAAGAAACTTCCCTATAATAAAAGTTCAACATAACCAAAATGATTTCTTTAAAAAAATTGTGAAAAAAGATACGTTTTGAAAGGTTTAAGGGCTAAAACGAACTTTAAAATAAAATAATAATTTGAATATTTATAAAGCACGTTATCAGACAATAACTACTTGTACAATTAATAATCTATTTTTTTTGGATATACATTAAAGGGAGTCGTAGATCAGTCAGTAGAGACAGCAGTTCAAATATAGAAACTAAAGTTAAGTCTGGGTTCGATCCTCGCTAGTTATAGTTGAGTTTTAAATATTTATTTTTTCGTTTTCTAAAAAAAGTTAAACGGAAGGGACTTTTTAATCACAGTTGAATTGATTTAAAGATTAAATTATAATGATAGTAAGAAATTAAAAAAAGTAAAATACATTGTGAAGCAATATAATTCAATGACCACAATAAGAAAATCAGGGTATTTATTAATCAAATTCGTATAAACACATACATTTGTTGTTAAGTAACCTCACGTTGTAAATAAATCGAAAATATAGAATACTCAAAATTTCAAAGTGGAAAAGAAATAAGACGGAATTTTAACGAAACGAAATCAATTCGGTATATTGGAAGAAAATATTCAATCCATTAAAAATGAAATGCAAAGGGTCCAAAATATGCTTGAAAAAGTGAAACAAGATGATGAGTCATTGAAAGTAAAAGTAGTCAAACGGCAAAAAACAATTGCAAATTTAAGAAAAAATCTGAATAAGAAAAATGTTATTATACACGGCATCGAAGAAATAGAAAAAAACGATGAAGAGTTAGAAAAAATTATTATGAATTTAGCCCAAGAAAAAGTCAAAGTAAATCTCCGCCCTGAAGATGTAGAAGAATCGTTTCGAATTGGAAGAAAGGGTAGTTCTAGTAGGCTAATAAAAATCTGCTTGAATAATTTGAAAAAAGAGGGAAATTCTTAAAGTAAAAAGTAACTGAAAAGGAACAAAAATATACATAAATGAAGATTTACGACGACGAAGCAACAATGAAATTTAAAGAAAAAACTAATTTCCGGAGAAATTTACGAGAATTTTAGAAGAAGAAGAACGTAGTAAAAAAAAAGAATGTTAGTGGAACAATCGTCAGAAGAAAACGAGAACACAGTTAATTTGGGGCGTGGAAAAATACAGCAAGAATGAAAAAAATTAAAAGAAACATCGTCAAAAAAGTAAATGGGAGCTGTTGTAATGGAAGACGTTTTAATATAGTTTTCATGGAATATTGAAGGTTGGCAAAGAAAATCAAAATGTGATTGAATATCTACAAAATTATGATATATGTTGTTTAGTAGAAACTTGGTTACCAGGAGGCAAATTGTGTGAAATAAATGGTTATGAATGTTTCATTAAAAATAGGTGTCGTGCAAGTGACGTACCCAGAAGGGCGTACCCAGGAGGGCTGTATGTATATTATAAAAATGAGGTAAAAGGGAAAATAATGGTAGTAGAGAATAAAATTCAGGAAGTACTATGGATGCTTTTAAATAATGACGATAAAAAATTGTTAATAGGAACAGTATATCGGCGCCCTGAAAATTCCGGGTACACACATAAGAACTTTTAAGGATGATAAAATATTGTGGAAGTTAATACGTAATAAACGTAATAGTAAGAGAAATGGAATAATTGGAGAAAATAAATGGGTCAAATATTATAAAAATTTGTATGACAGTGATAAAGGTGATAATGAAGAGAGTAACAGTGAAGGGAAAACGAATTTATAAGTCGAAGAACTTGATAAAGTGGTGAATTTAGCAGAGGTAGCAGAGGTTATAAGATCATTGAAGAAAGGTAAAGCGGCAGATGTAGATGGCTTTCTAAATTAGTTTTTGCTGAGCCTGGCTAATTGTAACAAATTTATGAGTGTACTAACAGAGCTGTTAAAACAATGCATTTAAGCAGTCGATTTCCAGACGCATGGGCAACAGGAATTATTTTTAATATGTGTAAGGGGAAGGGAAAATTGGAGAATGTAGATAATTATAGAGCTATTTTATTATTACCGAATATTAGTAACGTTTACAAAAAAAATCTAGCTGATCTCACATACAAGAATGGGCTTCCGGGAATAATATAATCAGTAAGTTTCAAAGTGGCTTTAGGAGGGGATATGAAACAGTAGATAATATTCTTTTGATACAATATTGAATCGGCAAATACTGCAGTTTGTAGATCTATGTAAGGTATTTGACTCGATTGACAGAGATCATCTATGGCATAAATTGAATTCATTGAATATGTCGAATAATATAATAGAGATATTGAAATCAATTTATGCCCAATCTCTGTGTTGTGTGCAGCTGGATGGTGGATATGCCACATAATATTTTTGTATTCGGCGCGGTCAATGGTGCCAATTGTCAGCAGTTTTATTTTTACTCTTTATCAATGATATACCGGAGCATCTAGAATGTATTGATACAGTAAACCCATGCATCAGGAACACTGAAATAAAAATGCTTATGTATGCAGACGGTATAGTTCTACTCTATATGAGAAGAACCTTAAACGGTGTGTAAGTTTATTGTGATAAATGGAAATTAAAAGTGAATATGGACAAAATCAAAATGTTGGTAGTGAGCAAAGGATCGAGGTTAAGTAACAATTGTCGATGGGAAATGTATGGAGAAAGAATTGAATGTGTCAAAAATTTTAAATATTCGGTACTGTATGTATCTCACGATGGAGCATGGAAAGTGCACCAAGATAATCTGTTACGAAAACGAAAAAGCGTATGTGCGACTGTTAGAATGTTTGTTAGTAAACATCGTAATTTACCAGTTAGTGTTTGTCAATGATTGGTTAAGGCACTGCTCTTTCCGGTGTTGTCATATGGGGTGCAAAATGGTGAATGGAAAAAATTGACTCAAAATAAAATAGTCTTATTTGTGCCGCATATAAACACATACTGGGGATAGCAGGGTCTACCCCTAATGAAGCAACGTTAGTGGAATTAGGCGAAATACCATTTGAAGCGTTTTTAAAACAGTTGTGTTTGACATTCTAATATCGTGTCAAAAATTTGGATCAAAAGCAAATCCAAAAAGACTGCTTTAACTTAGGCATGAAAAACAAAATAGTTGAGATTATGAATGAAAATGGAATGGGTGAGGAAATGATTGGATTTAGTATGCGCTATGTGTATAAGAAAAGGTTAATCAAGGAGTGTTGCGAGAGAGCTATAGAAAGAGGATGTTCGAAAGAATTTCAGAACTACCCTCTCTGGAAACTTTCAATTGGGCATTATGAAAACGGAGCACCTTGATTGATTGATTTATTGATATCGGGGTAAAAATTATTATTGCACTTCGACCCTATGGTCCATTGTGCTCCCCCTCCTAACTCAGTCTGACGAGACTCGCTTCTCCCATATGTTGGCAATAGCCTGGAGCTTGCTTATCAGGTCCTCCTGAAGGTTCATATATTCGGGGTGAGATGCACCGAATATCCTGTATCTGCTGTAACCCAGAGGTTCGCAGTCAAAGATTATGTGGCTGGATGTTTCTTCCTCCTCGCCACACAATCTGCACACAATAGAGCCGTTATGGAGTCCTATTGTGTGCAGGTGCTTCCGCATGGGATAATGCCCAGTAATGAACCCGGTAACCCTCCGCAGCTGCATCCTGTTCAGCCTCAGTGCATCAAGAGATACCCTCTTTGTTGCACTCTGAAGCAGTACCTTCCCGAGCTCTTGCCGCGGTACTTTTTCCCAATGATCACGGTGTTTAGCATTTGACCACTCGTTGATCACTTGTTTACATGCAGTCTTTGGAATTCCTAAAATAGGGTCTGGGCCTATGAAAGGCATTCCGACTCCCTTCTTTGCTAACGTATCCGCTTTTTCGTTTCCTTCGAAACCACTGTGACCCGGCACCCAGATCAATTTAACATTGTTCCGTTTTGCCAGTTTCAGAAGTTCCTCCAGACAATCCTTGACTACCCTTGAGGTGACCTCAGTTCCAGACAAGGCTTTTAAAGCAGCTTGACTGTCCGACAGAATACATACGTTCTGGTTTATGTAGCCTCTACGTAGGTTCTCACGGACGCAAGCCAGTATGGCGTAGACTTCTGCTTGGAAGACCGTAGCATATTTCCCCAAGTTGAGGCTTATGTTTGCTTTTGGTCTCTTACCGTAGAATCCCGCCCGGTCCCTTCTTCAGTTTTGGATCCGTCTGTATACCAGACGATTCCTTTCCTGAGGTAGGATGGTTCTCCTTCCGACCACATGGCCCTATCACATACTACAGTGAAAGGTTTTGAGAAGGAGTATGTCTTGGGAAGTATATCTGTGCCCATTTCAAAGACAGGGTCTGAGATAATTGATGTTCCCACGATACTTGCATGTCCAACCTGATTTTTATTAATCCAGTTGTTATTGCAAGACAATCTATAGGCGCTGGATCTCGCTGTTACTACAATGCTTAGCGGAGGCAGCCCCAGTATGACTTCCATGGCAGCTGTAGGTGTTCTGCTCATGGATCCAGTGATGCACAAGCAGGCCAGTCTCTGGATCCTGGACAGCTTTATGTACGCAGTAATCTGCTTAACTTTTGGCCACCACACTAAAGCAGCATAGGTTATAATGGGCCTGACTACTGTTGTGTAGAGCCAGTGGATCATTTTGGGTTTTAGACCCCAGACTTTTCCACATGCTCTCTTGCAAAGCATGAGAGAAGATTTGCTCTTATTTGTTATATATTCGAGATGAGGGTTCCATGTTAGTTTGGAGTCCAGCATTACTCCCAAGAATTTGGCTTCCCTTGTGATCTGTAATCTTTCGCCGAAGAGGATTGGTGGTTTTATGTTATCCACCTTCCTTTTACGTGTGAATGGAATTAGTGCGGTCTTACCAAGGTTAATTTTCAATCCCTGATTGATACACCATTCCTGCGCGATTCTAAGAGCGTTTTGCATAAGCTCCGAGATTGTGCCTTCACAGGGTCCCTGGATTGCAATTACAATGTCGTCCGCGTAACTCTGTGTGTAGTATCCATTTTGGTTGAGGTTTGTCAGTAAGCTGTTCACTGTCAGGCTCCACAGGAGTGGGGATAAGACACCACCCTGTGGACACCCCTTTGTGGCTCTCACAGTGACAGACTCTCCAAAAAGAGAAGTTTTTATTCTTCTTCCTATCAGCATAGATTTTATCCACCTGCAAAAGGTGTCTTCAACTTCGTGCCGACCTGCAGAATCAACCATGGAATTGTGAGAAGCATTGTCAAATGCCCCCTCTATGTCAAGAAAAACGCACAAGGTGGTTTGTTTCCTTGCGAATCCCTCCTCAATCCTGTATATTAGGTTGTGGAGGCCTGATTCACAGGATTTCCCCACCTGATACGCGTGTTGGTTGGCATGAAGCGGATTTCTTTACAATGCCCCCTGAGTCAAATGAAATCCTATTAGTCGTTCCATTGTTTTCAGTAGAAACGATGACAGACTAATTGGTCTAAAGTCCTTTCCCGTGGAGTGATTAAGCCTCCCCGGTTTTGGTAAAGCTCACTCTTACTGGCTTCCATACGGTTGGGATATAACCCGTAGCCAGGCATGCCCTGAATATATGACCAAGTAGAGTTAAAAGATGCTCTGCTCCTTTTTGTAAAAGAACTGGGTATATCCCATCTGGTCCCGGTGCTTTGTAGGGGTCGAATGAGTTTATTGCCCATTCGATTTTTGAGCGGTTAATGGCAATCTCCGCTCTTCTCCAGTCCTCGCCAGTCGGTGGGAGGCACTGGTTAAACTGCTCTTGAGAAGTGTTTTCATCGTCCACTGTCACCGAATCCGGGAAATGAATCCGGAGCAGTGTCTCGAGTGTATCCTTCGCGGAGCTAGTATACTCACCATTGGGTTTACGAAGTGAGCCGATGGTGTCAGCGGGTTTCTTCGCCAGGACACGATGGAGCCTTGCTCCCTCAGATGTGTTTTCAACATCATGACAGAGCTTCCTCCATGAGTCCACTTTGGCTTTCTTCAGAGACCTTTTGTATTCGGTAAGGGCTTCATGGTAATTATCCCAGTTCCCCAACCTCCTTGCTCTGTTAAATAGCTGGCGAACCCTTCGCCTCTGACTCCTTAGGCCCTCATTCCACCAACAAGTCGACCTGCTGATGTCTTTTGAGACCTCCGGGCAGTTTTCTTGGAAAGAGTTAATTATTGCATGCTGAAGCTCAGTTGCAGTAAGCTCAATGTCCAATACTTTTTTAACTTTCTTCGGAATTGTGGCGAGTTTGAACTTTAGTGTCGAATTATATTCGTCCCAATTGGTTCTCCTCGGATCCCGATATTGTATATTACATTGGTCCGTTCTTACCTCCACATTGTAATAGATTTGTCTGTGATCCGATGCAGATGGTTCATCGGACACTAGCCATTTCTTGATTTTACCACTGATTTCATAAGTGCTCAGTGTTACATCAATGACTTCCTTCCGCACTTTGTTAATAAAAGTCAAGCTTGTTGCCTTGGTTAACTATATCTAAGTTTTTAGCTATGATATAATCAAAGAGGTACTCACCTCTTGTATTTGTGTTTGTGCTACCCCACGCAGTGTGATGCGCGTTTGCATCGCATCCCATGATCAGTTGGTGGTTTTTGCCTCACAATACTGGATCAGGTCTTCCATCTCTGTTGATGTTGGTGGAGTAGATGCATCATAGGGTAGGTAGACCGAAGCGATGATTACCACTCCAGTTCCGTTCTCCATGTTGTATTTTACTTTTACTGCTGTTAGATCTCTCTGACAAAACTCTAACAGCGGCAAGACATTGATGTCCTTTCTTGCATAAATGCAAGTTCTGGGTCTCTCCGAGGTTTTATCATAGATAATTTGTCCTCTAGTATCTCCTAGTCCAAGAATCTTATGGTTAACAGCCCAAGGTTCTTGGATCAGAGCTATGGAGATTCCCCTTTACAGCACATTTTCACAGAAGACAGCGGAGGCTGCCTTACTGTGCTGGAGGTTTATCTGAAGCATCCGAAGATCAGACATTCTTTTTCCTCTTTGAAGTATTCAGTGGTCTAAGGTTGACTTGACCAAACCCGAGGTATAATTTAAACCCTCGGTCCTGAATCACCCGCAGATCCGCTGCATCCACTTCCAGTACGATGGTATGTCCTGCATTGGTCCTCGTGCTGTTGATACTTCGCCATTCCTGAGTGTGCAGGTTTGTATTCTGCACTCCAAGAGCTTTGATTACTTTGCCCGTTTCAACGGTGTTATGGATCTGGGGAGTATACAGCAGAACCTTTGATGTGTTCATCATGGCTCTTGCATCCCCGACCACAAGTTCCGCTCCGTCCCATGGTCTGATATTCGGGACGTTCTCCAGGAGCCAGTTGATAGCTGTTGATCCTATGCACCGCACAACGAGGGCCCCCCTGTCCAGGTGGCAACCCCGATATTGTGGGCCCTCAACGAGCTCTTGGCTAATAAGGGTTTGTAGCATCGAGAGTTGAACCTCTTCGGATTGTTCCTGAGTCATTTTGACCTCAGGATACCCCCGCAATGCAATGCATATCTTTGTTGTTGCGGCGGTTTCAGCAAAGGTATTAGTAGCACTTGCCTGTTCCCCCTTTCTTCGTTTTTTCGAGATCTGTTTCGGGCTTGGAGTCCATCTTCAGATCTCAGTCTCTTTTCCTGTGGGTTTTTCGAGGGTTGATTCCCTGAGTCAGACCCTACAGGTATCACTGTTTCTGACAAAACCAGGGCTGTGGGGTTTTTTGTCTGAATTTTCCTCTTTATCGGAGGAATCGGTTTCTCCTCAGCTCTTGCTTTCTTTTCAAATGCTTTTCTCTGGGCTGCACCCTAGAGATTTTTCATTTCCACCTTCAGGAAAGGATTCTGGACTTTATTGTCCATATTTTCTGTTGGGCTGGATGCACCTGCAGTTTTTTGTGTCTCGGCGAGGTTTGCTTGTACAGCCTCGGTTGATTCACTTTTTGAGGGGATTTGAGCCCCAGACTTATTATTTTCTTTAATGTGTTTATCCATTTTGTTCCCACGATAAAAATCGGGCCATGTACTACCCCATAGGCCACTTGATGGGGAGAGCATTGATACAGTGGAGTTCGTCAGTTGCTCCAAGGGGATTGTTTATGACAGCATTTAACCCTGCTGCCCTAGCCTACGGCTAGATCTCTTGGCACAATGCCTCGCACCGTAGCTTGGGTTACGGAGCACCTTACCTGCCAGTTGAAGATAAAAAACAAGGAGAGTGCTTGCAAGAATTTAAGAATGGGAAGGTACATGCGGGAGAATAAAAATAATATAAATGGTGAGTGGTTGTGTGTATTGGCATGAAGCAGATTTCTTGACAATGCCCCCTGAGTCAAATGAAATCCTATTAGTCGTTCCATTGTTTTCAGTAGAAACGTGGAGGGTGCGAATCGGGATTCTATTTAATTTTTGATTGCCAAGGAGTATGTGAGGGAATGAGAGATGATTTATTAAAACAGGATTTGATTTCATTGGACCGAGTATTAAATGTTAGGGAGGCAAGACTAATAACTGTGGAGGAATGTATATAGAGAAAGTAATGAGTGAATGGAAAAGAAAACTGTGACTTTCTGATTTTTGGACTAGCAAAGGGGTATGATTGCTCACGGGAATAATTTAGTTAATTTTATATTTTTATTTTTATGTATAATGGGTTTTTTTATAGAATTTACAGTGTATATTATATTATTAAAGGAGTATGTCAATAAAATTAATATTATTATTATTATTACTAAAAATTAATTATTTATAAGAAAGATACATCTGTCAGCAAGAAGATAATCTATACAACCTGATATGCCACGTTTGGAGCCGCGTTGCTCATTTGTCATCATCCAAACCGGTTCTATAGTTGTAAGTGTACGTTCATTTAGAATAGGGGTGAACGCTTTTTACACGGTATTAAGTATGTTATCGGTCGGTAATTGCTTGGAACTGAAAGGTCTCCTTTTTTGGGAATCAAAACTGTTCGCCCTTCGGCAAACCAAGTTGGAAAGGTTCCATATCCGAAAATATACGAAGTGAAGTGCCTAGCAAGATGTGTGTGTGTAGAAGGTAAACATTTCCACCAAAATTTCGGCACAACAACCATACCAGATGCTGAGTGACTCTTCTTGCCTTTGAAGGCAAGGGACACTTGCAGAACCTTTAGAACAGTTTGATTGGTGTCATACTATCTACATTTGTCGAATTTTCATATAAATCACGCCAATATTATTATTATTATTATTTCTTTTTACGATATCAAGCATGTTATCGGTCGGTAATTGCTTGAAACTGAAAGGTCTGTTTTCTCGAGAAAAATAACTATTCGCCGTTCTGCGAACCAAACTGTAAAGGTTCCATATACGAAGATATATGAAGTGAAGTGCCTAGCAAGATGTGTGGGAGGTAAACGTTTCCACCAAAAGTGCGACACAGCAGCCATGCTAGGCGCGCAGATGTTATTACCACTTGTTCTACAAAATGAGCGTTGCAAAACCTTTGAAACAGTCTGATTGGTGTTATATTTTTCTCTACATTTGTCGACTTTTTATATAAATCACGCCAATAGCTGTCGATTTGGTCAACTGTTGGTGATATCTTTACAAGAGAAGGGGCTTTTGCGAATAAATGAGAAGGATTCGAGAGAAAGGTTTTATTTTTTCGAGTACACCTTTCCCGTTTAACTAGCTAACATTTTCTAAATAGCAAGTGAGTAGGCCAGCCTTAATTGCCTTCATCCATTGAAAGCGCTGATGGTGATGGCGAGTGTTTTGGGTGCTCGCTCGACTTTGTTGAGAAATGCCTTGAGATGATTCTTCGGTTTCAATGGCATGGCCACTGAAACCGAAAATATAATATCTTGGACTAACTGTGATGCTAATCTCCAATTTGTGTCCCTCTTAGATCCGAATGAGCTTCCACTTCAGGAAAGGTAAAAGCGTTACCTGAAGGAGAACGAAATTCTGTAACAAATTCAACTGATTAAGCTTAGCTTCCCCTTCTGCTGGCTTGCATACTAGGTACTAGGCCTTCCTACCATGACAAGTTGGATCCGCAGGAGGGTTTAGTCTAGTTCGCAAATACTTAAGGTGGAATACATCTCCCACTTTAGTAACTATTGGAAACAATCGTCTTCAAATTTCATAGAATTTGACTAGAGTGCAATATTCAAAACCCTAATAATGTTAAAGTGATGAAAATATTATGAATCTTTATACAATAATATATAATATACATACATATTATATATACATATATAATATATATATATATATATATATATATATATATATATATATATATATATATATATATATATATATATATATATATATATATGTATATATATATATATATATATTTATACATAAAGTCAACATACATAAGTATTAAAAAGAGGGATTGTTATACAATAGAACATATGAGTATGGTATGAAGCTTGCTTGACATATACTTTGGCGATGGATGAGGTGAACTATAATATAGTTCAATTAAAACTTCTATATGTATAGAACAACATACATACACACAGTCATTCTCAGGGTAAGTTCACTTATTATTACAACAATGTTATAGTTACATCAGATGAATTAATTAAACAGTGTATCCGTTATGTACAGAGTAAAGTGCTCATCTTTTAAGTGGTTTTGTGTCATAAATGTATCGGATGTGAGTGGGCTTTTTGGGGAGAACTCTCATCTAGGTATTTACTACTTACATATAGAAATGTGTGACCAAGTTACTAGGTTTTGATTTAATCATTATTAATAACCTACTATATCATTTCGAATTGATATAGTGGATTGAAATTGTAAATTGTCCGTTTTCAATGAACCAATTACTGCTTCTCTATTGATTTTTAATAATATACAACGAAATGAATCTTATTAGACTATTTATGACGTCACAATCGAAAGATTTGGATATATTAATGCGCGTTGTGCTGCTATGCAAATAAACTTCTCTTTTTCCACTTTTTTTTACAAAATGGATGGTAAATGTTAAAATTTCAACATTTTGACATTTACCATCCATTTACTCATAAGTTAAGTCTATACTCTCATGTCTTTCGGTACATTGTCATAAGTAAGTTTACTATACAGCTCAAATTTTTGATTGCGAGTATTTCATAATTAGGTAAAATAATATGGTCTAATAATAAGTCGTAATATTAGAACATATTATTTTACGTAATTATTTTATCTTATTAAATAAGGTAATAGTGGACTACAGGCCCATGGCATAAATTACCCTGGAAATGATCCACCGTGAATTACGTTCTGAAAGCTGCTACCATATCAGAAAATATCTCTCCGTAAATAGCCCTATGCCGTCAGTTTTGCGCGATACAGGTGAGTACATGAGAAAATCGAATTTTCTAGGTGCAAATGAGGAATTAAGACTAATTATTTTTGTACGACTTTCTTCTAGTTCATATATCATTTTAAAAAAAATGACGAAAAACCTAGCGCCGTACTGTGGCGTTCCACCACAATTGACTCGAATTATTTTAATTAAAAAAAAGTTATAAAAGAATAATTGCTGTTGCACGGTTGGCCCCGAGTGGTTGATTTAGTAAAAATCAGTGCTAATTCAGATATTAATCTGTTAATTGTGTTAATTCAGATATTAATCTCAAAATAAAATAGAGTGATAAAAGGTAAAATGAACCTAACGTAAAAAAAATAAAAAAAAATGTAAAACGTACGTATAAACTATATTTCCGCGCAAATGTTTCGGCTGATCTAAACAGGAAGATTCCCGCCAGATTGTGACGAACTGGATCATATGAACCAACATAAAAAACCGCCATATTTGTTGTTTTGCAGTGAATCCGCGTTTCTCCAAAATTCCTTATATAGCGAACACCCATTCTGGTAACAGTTTGCTAAAATCGAAGGAAAGTGGGTAATTATACAAGCCAACGGCAAGAACTCAAGCAACGACCTGAACCAACATGGTAATTCATCAATTGAAATTATATTCGAGTTTAAAGGAGAAACGGTAACAACATTGGTTCGAACATTGGAAAGTCGATTCATTTGTTGCTTTGGTCAAAACGCCCCTTAATACGAAGGTATTTAATTTACATAAAATTATCTTTTTTTTACGATGTAACCAAAACATACAATTCTACTCGAGGACGCTCAATTAAACTCGAAGTTCAATTAAATTCATTAAAACATAAAACGTTTAAAACAATATTTTAGTTAGATTTTATTAAACTATTAAAAACAATAGTTAGTTACCTTTAGTGTATTTGTTAGATTCGTGTATTATAGTATAGGATAATCTTGTCGACTCTTCCATCGGTGCTGGAGCCCTGCTGAATTTGTCGAAAATTTACCCCGTATATTTGTCGCAAACGCCAAGGAATCCGGCAGGTATTCACCAAACACACTGGGCAAGTCAGAAGATTATCCACCATCGATAGAAGCGTCGACCCATTTTTAGTTATTTGTGTTTTTTAACCCATTTTCTATTTTTAACTTCATTCACCGGTGTTTGTACAATCATAGCACATGTTAAATTGGACAATTAACCATTAAAAAATGAAATAATAATAATAATAAAAAAAAAACCTGTGCTGTTTAAAATTTAATTTTAGCGAATTTCCTGAAAGGAAATAGAGCTATTGGTCCCGTACCGAAGTCAAAATTTCGCAAAAATTTCTTCAAATGTCCATCGATCCTACCTTGTAGATGTCAAAAATCACCATCTGTAAAATTTATATATATATATCTATGGACATATATATATATATATATATATATATATATATATATATATATATATATATATATATATGTGTCTGTAATCACTCTAGCGGTCACATTGGTATTTGAAGCGCTTTTGGTATTCAAAAGGTCAAGTTCGTTAATGGGTAAAATCGGACCAGTTTAGAGGGAGGGGGAAACACAAAATTTGACATATCTCCCTTAATATTCGAAAAATCGAAAATTTTATAAGAAGTAAAGTTGTAGGTATTAAGTTTTACTATAATTTTGTTTCTTATCATTTTTTCTGTAACCCTAATATTTACAAAAATATTGACGGTTTAAGATTGAAAATTAAATTCCTCAATATCTCTGTACGCATTAGAGTTTGAGCAAAAATGATAAGGTGGTGAATTGTAGCAAACATGATTTTCTACAACTTTGTTTCTTATGCATTTTTCGATTGTTCTAATATTAAGAGAGATATTTTATATTTTGTGTTTTCTTCTATCTTTATGCCCCCTTTCTCCTTGACGTAAGTTATTTATTAATAAAATTGGTCATGCAAATACTAAAATCAGATACGACATTTCATTTTGATCAGACTAACATTGTGACCGCTAGAGAGTAGTTTACTTATTCCAAGGAAATTCGCTAAGTTGAAGCAGCTCCTGCGTAACGAATTTTTTACTAATAGTGACGATTAGTTCAATACAATTACTTTAAGTTAAACCAAAATTCGAATGATTCAAACAAATAATCAATAGAATATTGGTTCCTATCAAACTGAAATGGTTTTTTAACAGCCATCCATTTCACCAACGTATTTAGAGGCTCATGTAATTAAATGTTGAAATAATGAAAAATAGGAAATACTTACTACGACTACGGAAATACGACTACGACTTCAGTTTAAAGGATGATTATTCTAACGAGGTATTAAACAAAAGAAAGCAGCTTCAGCCTCAAGTCATATAAAAGGTCAAAATGCGGTTTTTCGATAAAATAATCACCTTAAAGGATAATTTTCCATCAATTGGTAATAAGGTCCCAGAGGATAATGTAGTTAATAAGAGATATTCAAACGAAACCGTATCAAATAGCGAAAAAGAAAGATTACGTCACCATCATCAGACAAAAAACGGCCAAAACCCGATAAAAACCCATTATATGCAGCTCGCGATAAAAGAATAAAGATATTATCATCTCATTCATCAACTACTAAAACGTCGAGTATAGACCATTTCTTTAGACCCAGATCTTCGTCAACAGGTTCATATAGTAATGATAATGTGGGCATTCAAATGAATAATAATACTAATGACAAAACTACTCAGAACAGTTTTTTACCCGAATAATCAATCAAGAAAATTCAAACAAAATGCAAAACGACAATGAGCGAAAACGGAACACGAGTAATTTGCAAAGACATAACTCAACAAAAACTAACGTCCCGAACGTTTCTACAACAAAAAAACAATATTACACAACATTGCTACTCTCAAAATGCCTGGTCAGCGCGAGAGACAGCGACTACAACCTCCAAGAGATAATCCAAAACAAAGACCCAAACGAAAATAAATTTCATCTTTGCACAACGAACGTAAGGTCGCTAATAAATAATGATAAGTTATACGAATTAACCGAAGCACTAGGTAAAATAAAGTGGGACGTTATTGATTTATGCGAGGTGAGGCGTGCAGGAACAAAACTCATTGAAAATTCAGAGTACATTTTCTTCTATCATGGTGAAAAGGCAGGATCTTTGGGTATTGGATTCTATATTTAGAGTAAATGGCGTGAAAAAATAGAAGAATTTATAGCAAAAAATGATAGAATAGCAGTTTTGAAATTGAAACTAAATTCAAAATACACCACCACAATCATACAAGTGCATGCACCAACAGATCTTCTTAATTGGTGATTTTAATGCTAAGATCGGTAAAAGGTCAACGAGTGAAGAATATGTTGTGGAGCCATACGGTTCTGGTGCTAGAAATGGAAGGTATGCAATACATTCTTCAAAAAATGTGAAAACAACCACTCGACATCGATATCACCAAACGGACAGACGCGTAACGTAATCGATTAAATATTATCTAATAATATCGAAAATATCACAGACACTACTTTAATAAGAAACTTCTCCTACTTTTCCGATCATTCCCTATTGAGATGTTCTTTAAAAATAAGCCATAAAACAAAATGGAGAAAAGTGGCTTCATTTACAAAAAGCATAAACACCACTGATACATCATTAAATATTTATCAAAACCAGCTTCGAAATAGTTTTGATATGCTAAATTTACATCAAATGACCCTACAAGATGGCTATAATTCGATAGATAATATCATCCTGAATGCTGCCAAATCACATTTGTAATACGACCACAAAAAAGTTAATACAGGATAGGCATAAATTTTAGAGTGTAAAGCAAAAAACTTCTTTTCAACGAATGAAATTGGCTGAACTGTACAAATTGGATAAAAAACAAGTTCGAAAAGATATAGAAAAGGCTGACTGTACTACAATCGAATTCGTTTTAGAAAAACATTCCACCAAAAAAACCAAAAGATACCTCTGTAATACCCAAGTATGGATACCCACATTACGTGACTCGTCAGATATTTCCAAAACAAATCGATCCGAAATCTCTCTATAGCAACGAAATATTATCGATGTCTATATGTACCTGATAATCCAGAATTAGATCCCACTCCTACTACCGAGATCACCTATCATACATCAAATGTTCCACATATTCTTAGTGATGAAGTGGGATGTGTAATTAAAAGAATAAAAAACAGCGGAGTGCGGGAATTGATAAAGTTTTTAATGAATATCTTAAACACGTAGGTGAATGCGTCGATAAAACTTTAACAGAACTATTTAACTTAGTGCTTAAAAGTGAAATCCTAGTTTTTGTTTATTTTTAAACCGACTTTTTCAGAATGAAATGTCAATTGACTCAGCATGGTCGGTAAATGTTGCTTGTTTTCAGAAACCAAAACTATGATATCTGTGGATCCAAGGTTTGTTTGATTTACACCATCAATGCTGAAAACCAAAATCTTTCCAATTCAGCGATAAAAATACATACTGAAGCACAGTATTAAGTAGCTTGGCTGAAAGTGATACCTTTGTTGATTGGAAAAAATTGGAAAAAGGTGACCAAACAAATATAGAGAACAATAGACCAATTAGCTTTAGTTCCAATATATATAAGATTTTATCGAAGGTTTTATTAAAACGTATCGAAAAAACTCTCGATGAAAATCAATCAGCTGAACTGGCTGGATTACGCATTTGATTCTCAACCGTTGACCACCTGCAAACCGTCAACCAACTAATCGAGAAGTGCAATGAGTATAAGAAAACGTTCTATCTGTTCATTGATTTTTATAAAACATTTGACAGCATAAAACATAATTTCATGTGGCTTGCTCTAAGCCACAATAATATCCACCATAAATACATTGCAATCATTAAAAAATTTTACGAAACGAGTACCGCACAAGTAAGATTGGAGGCAGTTGGACCAAGTTTTCCAATCAACAAAGGTCTCACTTTCAGCCAAGCTACTTAATACTGTGCTTCAGTACGTATTTTTATCGCTGAATTGGAAAGATTTTGGTTTTAGCATTGATGGTGTAAATCAAACAAACCTTGGATTCACCGATATCATAGTTTTGAAATTCATACCTAAGTCAGGCATCCCGTTAGTTTTCAAAACTAAAATCCTCAATGCATGCATCTTACATGCATCCTAACATACGGTACTCAAAGACTGACATTGACCCAAAAACATAACCATAAATTAAGATCATGTCAAAGAGCTATGGAGCGGAGCATCTTAAATATAAAAAAAATCCGCAATTAACAGCTCAATTCGTGAGAAAACAAAATTAATGGATGTTAATCACTATAAAAAAATGGAGTTGGGGTGGTCATATTGCTAGGATTACAGATGATCGTTGGCCGATTTGTAGCACTGTATGGACACCATACAGCAACAAAGGCCGTAGAGGTCACCCTCTTAAAAGATGGAGAGACGAAATTGTACGGTTTGCAGGACAACAATGGATGAGATTGGCAAATGATAGACCTGAATGGAAATCTCTTGGAGAGGCCTTTGCCCAGTAATTGGGATATATTATAGGCTCATTTTTATTATTATCATGTAGTTAAATGACGTTTATAAACAGTTCATATTTTGGGCTATAGAGCCCATACCACAACATACATATTAGGAGACAAAGTGGCGCGCCTTTTTTTTAATTTCCTTTTTTTTAATTGACATTGCGATAGTTTGTACACAATATTTTAGAGCACAGGTAAGTATTTCGTGCGCTGCGGTAGAGTTTGTGTTCGGTAAGGCGGCTATTATTTGAGCTATGTCCTCTATGTGCGTTGGATGCATTAACAAACTTTTATCGACGCTTCGACTTGATATTGTACAGTTCTTTGATATACTACTGTATACTCAAAACATCTTTTAGTTCTTTGACTAAAATCCCCCGTGCTTTAAAGCAATATCTTCGTTTGTTTTAATTTTGTTTTGGTTTAAAATATAATTTATTCTCTTCCAAATTTGTCTAGGAGCGCACATTGAGAGGTTGACATTGCTGAAAATATGATACCGCTTAGCTGTTATAATATTCTTTTTGTGTTGCTGTTTTAAATTTTTATATTTATTTTTATTCAGGATTAGAAGTCTATATTTTAAACAGTTCTCTCAAGTACTTGCCATCATCTAAAACTTTTTTGGAAATCCATTTTTTAGATGGAGAATGATTACTAGGAACTAGAGGAAAACTTGACTCAAAACAATAAGCAAAACTTTCCCAGAATATTTTAAACAAGCTATCAACATCAATGCCACTGTTTATGATTGATTACCAATCCATTTTATTTAACATGTATGTCAAATATTAAAGTCATTACAGTGTCGTTCGAAATTCGAAATTTGTTATGTTTAATTTATTTTCCCTGTCACTTAAAGCATCAAAGGCTATTATTTGAACTGTATGATCAGATAATAGAGTGTTTATAACTTTAATTGTTCTGTAAATAAAATTATTGTTTAGTATGTAATAATCAATACCTGTTGCAGATGTATTGGTAATACGAGTAGCTCGATCATAATATTTATACAATCAAAAGAATTAAGTATATCACACATTTTAAATATATTTGCATTGTCAGTTATATGATCGATATTAATATTACCCATAACAATAATATGATTAGTCTCTGGTTTCAAAAATTCAAATAATTTATTTAGATAAAATATTGAACTGGCAATATCACTATCTGGTGATATATATACAACGCACACATAGCACTTTTCATAACACATATTGGACACATTAATTAGCTCACAACAATTTTCCAGATCTTTTTTATGCATATTCCATGCCTGTAATGCCTGTAATACTTAGTAATTAGGAAAAAATTTTCGATATTTATTATTTCAAGACTTACACTTGTACGCCAATGTTCAGACATAATAATAATATGCACATTTTCATTATTTAAGACAACTTCAAGATAATAAATTTTTTGCCTATCGACTTAATATTTCGATGCAAAATTCGTATGGCATCTGCCTCTACTACGTATTTTATTTGTTTAATCGAATTTAGCCGCGGAGGAACTGGGAAAAGGTATCTTTTTACAAAAGACCCTTTTGGCCAATTCATTAAGATATTTTGCTCCACCCTAGTAGTGATCCAATCTTTTGTAAAGACAAAGATTGTCTTTAATATTAATATCCTGCAAAGGTGCCAGCAAAGACCTCTCCTTTATTTTCGTTTTAATTTGTTTTGAAGTAACATCTTCAAAGGGTTCTCGAATACCAAGCTCACCGAATCTCACAATATATTGCTCACCGCCTTTCCCTTTCATACATAAATTTTGCAAAGTCTTATTGCTATTTATAGTTTGCAAATAGTAATTTAACGCTTTTTTAACACACACGTTCTCTGGCGACGTCACATCCAATTCCATGTTGACCGCAGAATTAGGAATAGACTTTGAAATACACAAAATTTTCTTATAAAAGTTATAAGCAAAAGTATCTATAATTCTGATGATTTTCTTGTTACAAATAAGACCCCAAATTTCACTCCCGAATGTGATCATGGGTAGAATCAAAGCACTGAACATGTTTAAAACAATCCTGAGAGGAAATTTTTCGAAGCTATATAGAATCCTGATATTCATTAGCGATAGTGCTCTTCTGCTCTTTTGTACTATACTTTCCACATGCATATTCCATTTACCGTCATCAACCCAACAATCATCAACCCAAATTCCAATATTATGTTACAGTAATAAGATCCTAGAAATCCTAGAAACAAAAAAAGATACGTTTTTTCGATCAACAGTTAATGATCAACTTTTCGGTATACAATTCAAAATTAATCTTGTTCAATTGATTCAGTCAATGTTGTGTCGTAGTAAAATTAGTAGTGATGTCACTATTACAGCCGACCTAATCTTACAACCGTAACCGTTGCAATATGAATACAAAGTCGATTTTCAACTGCTTGCTCCTCGATACAAATTTAAGCAAATTTCAAACAATTGCATTGAATATTCTTCGTATTTCCATACTTACCCAGCCATACAACAGACATATTTAACATGGATACATACATTTGTATTTATTGTGGTTTTACTAACTAATCGTTGGGTTTGTGATTTATATACAACTAACAATTATTTATATATTTGAATAAATGCAGGTAGTACAATTATTTTGTTACTATAATTGTATTCTAGTTTCTGTTCAATCATTACAAGTTGATCACTATGAACTAAATATTTAACTAAAAATAACAGACAATTTTCGATATCGCATTTCTTTGCATGACAACATATCTGTAAGTAGTAAAATTAGAATTAAGGTAGTCGATGTGACAGAACAATGTCACATTAGACGCATAGTGATGTAAGATATGAATTTTTTCAAATTATTATTTTTAAACGTGATATTATTCAAAATAGCTTGAAGAACTTCACTTTATCGAATAAATAAAATTTAATTCTGACGATAACGATTTTAGTTATTTAATTTTATATCTATTTAAAAACTGTAAACCTATCTATTTATAGCTATTTAAAAACTATCTGATTACTTGCCATTGCTATTAGACAGGCAAATGAGCGAATTGTACGTGTAGTGTAAAACCCTAAACCCTGTGATTAGTAACCATGAAAATTATCGATTCAACATCAATAGGAGTCATTTTTGTTAATCCTTTCTAAGTCCATTCCAACGCATGGTTGGGGTGTGATATCTGTAAAGTAGTTTTCTGTGGACTGTCATTTGTGTTCCTAGTTTGGTGTAGAGGGATGATTAGCTTCTCCCAATTTATAAAAAAATTTTTAAATTTTAAATTATGATTTTTGAATTTAGTCATTAGTTAATTCAATATTATTAAGACGTAAGATAAGCGCAACAAGACTATTTAAGAACATAGATAGCAGAAAAACAAAAAAAATTCTAAATATTTTAGTCCAAATATTTATTTAAAAAATTTGTATAATGTTTTGATCAAAAATTATTTTGTATTTTATTTATTACCTGCTTGCATAATTACGACAATAGATTTTGTTGCATTAATGTTTATCGCTACAAATTCATATATACATGAAGGATAGTAATTTTTAAATATAAGATTATCAAATGATATTGAATGAGAACTCTAGGTTTTTGAAATAAAATTTCAAATTCGCCCCTTTACCGAGATCTGTCTTTTTGTATTATAAATACGTATTTCGACTACAAAGTAGTCATCATCAGTTTAAATTAGCTAGTCGTAATTTACTCTTTGACAATTAGAATTAGAAAATCGAGATAAATAGACAAAAATAAATCAAAAATTTACCAAAATAAATTAAAATATAATAAATTATATTGAAATTACTCTTGTTAAAGTTTCTTTCAGTCAAGTTTACTCTTGTTAACCTCACTCTTATCAACATTACTGTTATATTGTCTCAGGATATGTTATTCGTTGCTAATTTGGTGACAATTTCCGTGAATTAGCCACGAGTAACATGTCCTGAGACAATATAAGAGTAATTTTGATAAGAGTGAGGTTAACCTGAGTAAGCTTGAATGAAAGAAATTTTAACAAGAGTAATATCAATCAAAATTTATTATATTTTAATTTATTTTGGTTAATATTTATTTATTTTTGTCTATTGATCTCGATATTCTATCTATTTCTAATTGTCAAAGAGTAAATCACGACTAGCTATTTTATGCTGATGATGACTACTTTGTATTCGAAATACGTATTTATAATACAAAAAAACTGATCAAGGTAGAGGGGCGAATTTGAAATTTTATTAAAAAGCATTTTTGTATAAAAAAAACTACTTGTAATTGGTTGTGACGTCATTATATCCGTTGAGGCTGAGAGATAATTGGAATCATATAATAATAATATAATTATAATAATATTAATATCATCATATGATACATAGACCAGGAGACAGTGACATATTTTCAGTTATCATTTCATGAAAAGTTACTCACTTAATCTTCAATAACTGTTAGACAATAAATATATTCTGGCAATTTAACTGTTTCGCTCGTACTCACACTGGAACGTTTTTTGCTCCGGCAGTTGGTTATTGATGGAATTTATTTCTGGTATAAGATAATATGTTTTCTGTATACATTTTTATTGTTTAAAAACTTCAAGACTGATTAAATGATAAAAATTAAACTATTTTTTATAAATATTTATAGCGTTTTGTCAACAATTAGAAGGCACGAAAATGTTCTGGCACGAAAATGTTCATAAAAGTTTTTATGAATTCAGAATACTATCGAAAATAATTTCCTAAAGTTATATGCCTGATATTTTGACTAAATTGAATCTTTTTTTCTACCTTCTTTGAAATTTTAGGGTAGTTCGCCCCGGCCATTGGGGGTTTCCAGAAGTTACTTGTTTTGTCGAACAATTATTGAAGATTATGTGAGTAATTTTTCATAACTTATGAAATGACAACTGAAAATTCGTCACTGGCTCTTGGTCTATGAGACAAAATAGTCTCATAGTCTCTTATCTCTCTCGTAAACATGGATGTTATATCACTTCTCCATGCGGTGGCGTTGATAAAACGATATAATGACGTCACTGGCGTTTGAATGTACATTATCAAAAAATAATTTTTAAGTGAAAAATTACATGAAAAATCAATTGTGTAAATTTTTTATAATTTGTCTTAGTAAGTTTTATGTAAACTTTCGAAAAAAAATAAAATTGCCAATCATGCAAGTTCTCTATTGTACGTTAATTTTAACTTACGCTTTATGGAATTTTTAATATTTTCTATTTAAACTAGCAGCAAAATTTTGAATATTAAATCCAATTTTTTGAATGATCTTGTGGTGTTTTGGTGATATGAAACATTATTTCTTAAGTATAGATTGTTTACATACTCTATTGTATAGATACTCTATTGTATAGGTACTCTATTGTATAGATACTATATTGTATAGGTACTCTATTCTATTGGTATAGATACTTGAATATATAAATACTTCTAAGGTTTGTGTTTCAAACCCTTCATTTAAATTTTAAAATTTTGTCTGATTCAATCTTCTATTATTTGTATTTTATAAATACATATTTCGACTACAAAGAAGTCATTACCAGTATCAATTATCTAATCGTAATTAACTTCCGAGACCATTTGTTAGTCGTTGCTAATTTTATTTGTGTCACATATCGTCTAATTTGGTGAGACACTTAACTTTCAAAAACATGTGTGTGGTAGTTAGTATTAGGTATTACTATATCTCCGTATTTAATCTATCTCTCTTCCTTCCTCTCACTCGGAGCCCAATGAAGTCAAAGGGTGCCAAGCCCTGCTCTATTTGTATAGACACTTGAATATATAAATACTTCTAAGATTTGTGTTTCAAACCCTTCATTTAAATTTCAAAATTTGGCATAATTCGTTCTATTATTTGTATTTTTAACCCGACTTCAAAAAAGGAGGATGGTTCTCAATTCGTCTGTATTTTTTTTTTTTTTTTTTTTTTATGTGTGTCACCTCAGAGCTCCGACATTTATGAACCGATTTTGAATTTTTTTTTTGTTTTAAAGGGTTTGGTTTCCCATTGGTCCCATTGGCACCAAATCGTATTCTGATGAGGGGATCCCCGGAAAATCGAGGAAAATCCTCATTTTACATGTGATAACCGATTTCTGCGAAATTTTTTTTTTTTTTGAAAGGGTATACTCATTCATAATGAGAAAATAAGAAAATTATTTTAAAAACCGACGTCAAAAAATTTTTTTACAAAAAAAAAAACCGACCCCAAAAAAAAAAATTTTTACAAAAAAAAAACAAAATGCATGTCAATAAAATTGAAAATCTGTTATAAAAAAATGCTCTTAAAATTAAAAAAAACGGGTAAAAAAAAATGTGTTATAAAAACTCATTCACTAAAAATTAGTAAGTCGTTTAGTAGGTCTACCCATGTTTAGACAAATAAAACTAGTTATAGAACTTCAAAGTCACTAAAAAGCGAGAAATAAACCATATTTTGACAAAATGGAAACCCGACTTCAAAAATAAAATATTCTATAACAAAAAATGCACTAATAAGTAAAAAAATAATTGCATATTCTTGTGCCAATTTTAGCTCACCTAAGCAAAAATTTTTAAATATATATGTACAATTATTGTTATTTTTGGAGGCGGTGTCCAAAAATTATGTGAATTTCTCTATGCTGACACCGCCTCCAAAAATAACAATAATTGTACATATATATTTAAAAATTTTTGCTTAGGTGAACTAAAATTGGCACAAGAATATGCAATTATTTTTTTACTTTTTAGTGCATTTTTTGTTATAGAATATTTTATTTTTGAAGTCGGGTTTCCATTTTGTCAAAATATGGTTTATATAAATATGTCTTTCGACTACAAAGTAGTCATTATCAGTATCAATTAGCTAATTGTAGTTAATCTCTAAGAACATTGTAACGATTTATTGACTTTTTTTCAACAGTTATCCTTCCTAGTTATTACTTTTTCTCAACAATGATCGTTCTCCCTTTAAAACAATCAAAAGACTTTGTCGGTCAATTAAAAAAAATTTAAATATAAAATAAAGTCATTACCGAAATGTTTGGAGTGTGATGTTGGTTTCAGAAACAAAAAATTAATAATAATAACATTAAATTAATTTGTTAGTAAGCGTTCTGCCTTGATTTATTTTGGTCAGATAATTGAAAACCTTGTCTCTAGGAACAAGAATGCTCCTTTACCTTGCAACTCGTGATCTCGCACGAGTGCTATTAATGGATTAGCACTATTGGACACTTGACAAGCTATACCTAACACTTATCTGTCATGTAGTTATTCGACGGACAGGAGACCCCTACCCCCTTGCTGGCGTGGGAGGTAGTTACGAGGCACCGAGGAGCACGGTTGCAAACTACGACAAATGTTCATAAGTTTGCGAGTGTCTCTATAAAGTTCCTTAAGCTCCTCTATTGTCCATTTGATGGAACCAAAAGAATAGAGAAGAATGAGTAGGGCAAGCATATTAGTGGCACGGATCTTGTGTATCCCAGATAATTCGGATTCCAAACTTTGTCTGAGACGGCGCCTATACCTGCCACGAAGAGCTTTCTCAACAGTCGACACACTATGAATGTGACTTTCGCCAACACCCAAGTATATGTATAACTTTTCTTCATCGAGATGTTTCACGATGCTTCCATCCGTGAGCTGCACGTCTGTATCGTAATTAGGGACGTGACCCCGCTTACAATGTTTGACGGCACAATTATCCAATCCGAATTCCATGGAAATACCTTTCGTGTTCTGATGGACATATTAGAGAGCTTGAGATAGACTGCTCTCAGAAGAAGCATAAAGTTTCAGGTCATCCATATAGAATAGATAAGTTACCTGATGCTTCCTATCTGTCGGAGGCCCACAACGATAACCAGGTTCTTCTCGTAAGTGCAAAGAGAGTGGCATAAGTAAGATGCAGAATAGAAGCGGGCTAAGACTGTCTCCTTGATAGACGCCCCGCTTATATGTCCACCCAGGCCATACTCAAGTCGCGCTGATATTGACGAGCATCTTGACAGATACATCTGTCAACAAGAAGATTATCTTTGCAACCTGATATGCCACGTTTGGAGCCACGTTGCTCATTTATCATCATCCACACCGGTTCTATGGATGTGAG
Source organism: Nineta flava (assembly GCA_963920215.1). Taxonomy (NCBI): domain Eukaryota; kingdom Metazoa; phylum Arthropoda; class Insecta; order Neuroptera; family Chrysopidae; genus Nineta; species Nineta flava. The sequence continues at coordinate 71,973,905 of OY986040.1, forward strand.
TATACGTTCATTAAGAATGGAGGTGAACGCTTTGTACAAGGTATATAAGCATGTTATCGGTCGGTAATTGCTTGGAACTGAAAGGTCTCCTTTTTTGGGAATCAAAACTGTTCGCCCTTCGGCAAACCAAGTTGGAAAGGTTCCATATCCGAAAATATACGAAGTGAAGTGCCTAGCAAGATGTGTGTGTGTGGAAGGTAAATATTTCCACCAAAAATTCGGCACATAATTCATACCAGGCGCTGAGTGACTCTTCTTGCCTTTGAAGGCAAGGGACACTTCTTCAGCTGTAACAGATGTTATCACCACTTGTTCTGCTAACTGAGTGTTGCAGAACCTTTGGAACAGTCTGATTGGTGTCATACTACTATCTACATTTGTCGAATTTTCATAGAAATCACGCCAATAATATTATTATTATTTCTTTTTTTCAAGGCTGAGCCCGATTTATTATTATTATTATTACTCAGTTTTTTATCAGTGCATAAATGTTTATTGCAGTGCTACATACACATGGATATAAAAGTATGATTCATCATACCTGGTATATATGAAACTAACTTTACCCTGCTACGTGTTGCTGTGGCTGAATGGTAAGAAAAAAAAAAGATAAAACATAATTTTCTAATATGTTTAATTTGACAATATTTGACAATAAGTTTCATACAAAATTAACCCCTCCCCACCCATTTCTCCTCCTTAAAATTTGAATTATCAAGAATCCTTTCTTAGCTAACGTACTATCTATCAGCTTTACCCTGCTACGCGTTGCTGTGGCTAAATGGTAAGGAAAAAAAAGATAAAACATAATTTTGTAATATGTTTAATTTGACAAAATTTGACAATAAGTTTCATACATAATTAACCCCCCCCCCCACCCATTGCTCTTCCTTAAAATTTGAATTTTCAAAAATCCTTTCCTGCCAAATTTCAGCTTCATGAAGACAACTTTTCCGTAGTATCTTTACAACCCCACTCTACCTTTTTTAGGGAAGTTTAAAATAAAAATATGCAAACTTTAATAATATGTTATAAACAAAATTTCTGCATAGTTTGAAGCAAATCGGACGAAATAATAAGTTTTATACAAAATAAACCCCCCATTTATCAATTTTAAAATGTGAATATTCAAAAATTTTTCTTAGCTGACGTTTACCAGCCAAGTAGCCGAGCGGTCTAAAGCGTCGTGTTTGCGCAGTATGCAGTACTTGGAAACTGGGAGGTTATGGGTTCGAACCCCACCATCGGCAGTTTGTCAATGATAAAAATTAGAGGCGGTTGATTGACTAAACTATCGGCGTATGGACAAGAACGAAGTAACTGGCTATGCTTGAGAAGGTTTTCTCCAGTTTCCATCACGAACTCCAGATGAATATCGGCATAGTTCCTATCATAGTCGGCTGCAGCCGCATATCCTACCAATCCTAGTCTACTCATAAATTCCTTCCACTCCACTCACATCCTCACATTCTAAGGTATCACAATGGACCGTATGGTTGAAGTGTAGCCCGTCCAGGGCAGCCTTTACAATCTACCCCTCCACCTCTAGCTAACGTTTACTATCTATAAACTACCTACCAGTCTAATTTCAGCTTCATGAAGACAATTTCTCCATATTATCTTTACAACCCCCATTCCACCCCTTTTTATGGGTAGTTTAAAAGAAACAAATATGCAAAGTTTAATTATTTGTTTGAAACAATATTTCTGCAAAGTTTGGAGCAAATCGGACTACATAATAAGTTTTATAATAAATTCATCCCCCATTTATCTCCTTAAAATGTGAATTTTGAAAAATATTTTCTTAGCGTTACTATCTATAACGTTTACTATCTATAAACTACCTATCTGCCAAATTTCAGCTTCATGAAGACAACTTCTCCATATTATCTTTACAACACCATTCCGCCCCATTTAATGGGTAGTTTAAATTTAAAAAAAAATATACATACAAACTTTAATTATTTTTATAAACAATATTTCTGCAAAGTTTGAAGCAAATCGGATGACATAATAAGTTTTATTCAAAATTCACCCCCTCTCCGCCCATTTTAAGGGTTAGTGTTTTTTTTTGAAATATTATATGATTAGAACGTTGTGCAAAAATTTCAAAGCGATCAGTAAAGAACTTTAGGATATTTGCGATTACGTACAAACGAACATTAAATTTGTATATATAGAAGATATACAAAGGTATAATTAGTTTAGTTCCGACTTTATAACGAATGAAAATATTGATCGTAGAAAAAAGTTATTTCTTATTGGTTCATCAAATTATAGAAAGATAGGAAAACTATTTTTATTCAAAAAATCTTCCTATTTTTAAAATAAACATTTTTTTTTAAGTTTTTTTCATTAACTGACAGATTTTTATTGATTTGTGCTAAAACATTCTTCGAAAAGAACAAAGTTCCTTTTTTAAAAATAAACAATTTTGTTCGAAATTTTGTATTGAATGTGTCGTTACTTGACGAAAATCCATTATAAGTATATACTAACTAAAAGAAACATTTGAGGTTCTTGTAAGAATTTTGTTCAAAAGATTTTTGCATACACTTATATGTTCATATACCTAAGTCGGAGATTTTTACATAGATAACATGAATTCTAACACAATTTATAATTTTATATTTTAATATTAAGATAAAGATTTGTATCCCAGGTGAGTACACATCTTGTCAATTTGGCTCGACTATCCTTTGTTTTGTTCAGCCATTGGACCGCTGCTTGATCTGTATATAACTTGATGTGTCTTCTTTCAGGATATCTTCGAAACTTTCTCAATGCCCAGATAATCGAGAGACGTTCCTTCACAGTAGTGGCGTATTTTCTTTTTGTGGGTCCAAGTTTCTAGCTGGTATAATTTATTATCCGTCTCCGTGTTTGGACAAAACGTCTGCTTGAAATCGCGGTGTGCTAGCCTCGATGCATTTACTATTGATGACTTTAGATTCTCGAATGCCTTTTGAGGTATCGTTAACCAATGCCACTTTATGTTCTTCTTCAGCATTTCGCTCACAGGTGCGGCTATATCCGCGTAGTTCTTGATAAAGCTATTGTACCAGCCAAAAATCCCATAAACTGTCGTAGTTGTCTTCGTGTTCTTAGTACATGATGATTACTGATAGCATAATTATTTTCTTCCTCTCTGTCAATGCCGTCTTCACTCAAAATGTGTGCAATGTATTTTTCTTTCTTGCTACCAATGACACATTCGCTTGGTTAACATGTAAACCCATTTTGTTCTAGTCATTCAAGTACAAGATCCAGGTGGTGTAAATGTTCCTTGACTGACTGACTGTATATGAGGTACGCTTCGATGTATCCGGATAAAACTTCGTTCATTAAGCTCTGGAACGTAGCTGAAGCATTCTGCAATCCGAATGGCATGACGCTAAATTGATAGAGACCTCTTGGGGTTGTTACTGAAGTATACTCTTTAGATTGTGGATCCATTTCAATTTGCTAATAACCAGTCTGAAGATCCAACGTAGAGAATATTTTGGCACCAATAACTTTCCATTGAAAACATTTTTTTTTCAGATTTCTCTAGAACAAATTAGTCTGTCAACAACCATGGGCGCATTTAAAGTGACCGATATTTAATAGAACTTATTAAAAATTATAATGGATTGCCTGGGTTATGAACTGACACCAGACTCCTCTTGTGATACCTTACCCCGCGCGGTCAATGGTTATTCAGAAATCATATGCAATTTACAACATAATAATGTCTGTAAGAAAGCTTGATGTTTTGAATTGATTACATTTCTTTACTATTTATGTTTTTATAAAAATTATTTAACTAAATTTAATTTGTATTTCTTTGTAAATTGTATTCGACTTCATAATTTACATTTGATTTAAAAAAAAAGTCAAACTATATCTTTTTGAAATTTTAATAAAACCTCCTTTCTTGAGAAAAAAAATATTTTCATCTTAAAATATTTTCATTTTATACTTTCGTCTATATTTAGAACTTCTCTTTTATACATTTTGAAATGTGTGTTGGGTCCAAAAAAATTATTCTTAGTAATTTTCAATACAACAAACTCAATGAGTTAGTTTATGAATGCGAACTTAACGTGGTGCGTTAGTTGTCGCCAAGTAATGCTTCTGTAGTAACGCCTCGCGTTACTGCACGTCAGGCGTATTTTGACGTGAAGCGTTAGTTTCTGAACGCGATGCAATACTTTAATTGTTTATCAATTGACGCCGTACGTTAATTAATGCAAAGCTTCACTTGGCGCGTTATATAACATGAAACGTAAGTGAGCGCGAAGCGCTACCGTTACTTAACGTGAAGCGTTAGTTAAAACTTTCTTTTATTTAGAACTTTTCTTTTATATACTTTGAAATATGTGCTGGGTCCGAAAAATTATTCTTAATAATTTTCAATACAACAAACTCAAAGCGTTAGTTTATGAATGCGAAGCGTCACTTGACGTGAAGCGTTAGTTGTCAAGAAGCATTAACGTTACTACACGCGAGGCGTAATTTCACTCGAAGCGTTAGTTAATTAACGCGAACCGCTTGTTTCTAAACGCGAAGCGTTAATTACACATCGCGAAGTGTTAGTTTCTGAACGCGAAGCAATGCTTTACGTAATTGTCATTTGACGCCATACGTTAGTTAATGCAAAGCGTCACTTGATGCGTTATATAACACTAAACATAAGTGAGCGCGACGCACTACCGTTACTTAACGTGAAGCGTTAGTTAATGCGAAGCGTTACTTGACTCGAAGCGTTAGTTAAACTTAATACTAAAAGTGTTACAAAGTATTACAAAAGTGACGTCAGTTTACGCGAAGCTTTAGTCGCTTTACGCAAACGTTTAGCATTGGTTTCTTAACGTGAAGCGATAGTAACTTTCCGTTACTATTTATTTCGCGTTAATTACTTAACACGAAATGGTAGTTACTTTACGCGAAGCGTTATTTTCTGGACCTGAAGCGTTAGTACACTTGAAGCGTGTAGCGAAAAACGTTTAGATAACACAAAACGAAAGTTATCACGAAGCGGTACCGGTAGTTAATCCGAAGCGTTATTTTACGCGATGCGTTAGTTAATACGCAGCGTTACTTGACGCGAAGCCTAAGTTATTTTACTCAATGAGATAGTTAACGTGATGCGTTAAGAAGCGTTACACAACGATGCTTTACTTGACACACAAACCAAAAATTCCTAGCCTACATACATATTCCTTGTAAATCAGGGGTTGGTAAAAAAGGCATAGAAAGGCCTACTTGCCAGACTTCGATCTCCCCTCTGATGATAGGCTGTATGGTTTACTGCTTATCTCAACCATTTATGTTTATGAAGAGTTACAATTCCCCATTAAACCCATTTAATGGGTATCGGGAATATCGGGGTGTACAATTAAGATTTAATATTTTGATGATAATATAATGTCGTCCTACAAAAAATATCCCTCTAAAAGGCATCAACTCAGTAAAATTCAGTGATTCAGAAGAATAAAAAAACAAAGATAATTAAAGAATTAGATACAAAATTATATTTAAAAGTGAAGTTGAAAAAAAAATTGTTTTGGAAAACAAATTATTTTAAATAAATTTGGAAAAACATTCCTGCAGAATAATGGGAATATTTTGGAATTGAATGTACTAGACATACTGCTATCAGCTTCTCAGGGCTTCTCTAGATATTGGCATTATCGATTTGAAAAATAATGGTGAAATAAAAATGGTGTTTTTTTTTCTTTATTTCGACGATGAAATTAACAAATATGCGCTAGAATTTTCGGATTTTGATCAAATATGCGCCGTTTTGTTCGATAACTTCGGCCCATTTTGTAGGCAATTTCATAATTCCGCAATTGAAGAAGTCCTCGTCCCTATTTATAAAAATCTTGACCAGCTCATTTTCAAAAGCCTAAAGATGTATGCGGCTTGGCGTTGTCTTAATGAAACACAACACCCTTCCCCTATTGGCCAAGCCCAATACTGGAGGTCATACTGGACCTCTCTCCCCTGCACCCTCCACTGCTAGATGCAGGAGAGAGAGGTCCAGTATGACCTCCATCGCAGCCGTTGGACATGACCATTGGGGAAAAGGCCTATAGGAGGGCTATTACGGGCAACAAGCCCCTAACCTCTTTGTTAGACCTTCCCCGAGATAAAGCAACTAGGTCAGCTTCGATAGGAACTTTACTACGGAGCTGAGCAGTAAGCAGGCGTGGAGTGGGGAGGACATGTACTCCCCCAAGCCACATACCATAAAATGGTACACTGACGGGTCAAAGACCAACAGGAGCGGGTGTATTTGGGCCTAGAACCAAATACTCTGAACCCATGAGGAAGTTTCTCAGTGTTTTCCAGGCAGGAATTACAGAAAGCGGGACATACTAATCCTGTCTGACAGTGCATGGAGCATCGACTCTAAGATGGTGTGGGAATGCCTAGACCTGCTAAACAGGCTAGGTAAGGAGAATGACGTTTCTCTGAAATGGGTGCCAGTCCATGCAGGCATTGAGGGGAATGAGACTGCTGATGAACTGGCAAGGAAAGGATCGTCAGACCCTTTCATAGGACCTGAGCCGTCCTGTGGAATAGGCGAGGCCTACCTCAACACAGCCCTCTGGAAGGCAGAGGAAACAGAAAGAACCAAGCTCTGGGAAAATTCCCTAGGGCTGCGGCAAGCCAAGATCCTTCTCGGGCAGTTTACCGATAGAGATTCGAAACCTGCTTTAAGCTCACAGAAAATGAGCTACAAATCCAAACGGGCTTTCTCACCGGGCATTGCCGGCTGAATGGGCACCTCCGTAAGATGGGAATCATCAATGACGGCTCATGCGAGTTCTGTGAGCTGGAGGAAGAGACTCCAACTCATCTCCTACTTGAATGTGAAGCCGTAGCACGAAGAAAGGCTGCTTGTTTCGACCAGTACCTACTCCAGCAGGATTACTTACCATCCTTGCACCCCACCCAGATCATCAAATTCCTCCGAGAATTGAGACTGGCTGAGGAGCTTTGAGCCAAGCCTTAACAGAGCAGTAGTAGGGGGTCACAATAGATCATATTGGTCGCAGTGAATAATAACCTCCAATAATAAAAAAAATAGATCGCCAGCTTCAATCTGGTCAGTTATTGACAGTTTATGGTCCAAATTGAGTTATTGGCCCGATGGGAGCAGCTAATAGTGGAGGAATTCCTTCCAATCCCACGAAGACACAGTAAAACCTTCTGGTCGTTAATCTCGGCTTGGCGATCGTTTGGGCCGGCTCGCCGTGCTTTGATCACAATCTTTTTCACCTGTTGTTCTCGTATGTGATCCATTTGTCATCGCCAGTCACCAGCCGCTTCAAAAATGGGTCGATTTCGTTATGCTTCAGCAAAGAATCGCAGGCATCATTTCGCTCCAAAAGGTTATTTTGCGTCAATTCATGTTGCACCCATACATCGAGCTTCTTCATGCGACCAGCCTTAGGCAAGTGTTTCCAAATGGTTTTCTGGCTAATCTTTAGTTCCTGGGCAATGGTATAAGTGCTCGCATGCTGGTTCGGCTCGACGATTTCCACGATTTTATTAACATTTTCGACTATTGGCCTACAAGAGCGTGTCTCATCTTCGACGTCCATATTATCAGAATGGAAGCATTGGAACCACCGCTTTGCTATTGCATTCGATACTGTATTGGGTCCATAAACAGCACAAATTTGTTTAGCCGCCTACCCCGCTATTTCCTTGGTCGTAGTGGTACTGAAGAATGTATGTAATTTTCTCTTTTTTTACATTACTTTTGGAATGCTCTAACACACTGGATTCACTAAACACAAAACTGTTAAAGAACTCTTTTGATGTTATGTCACCTTTAAGTCGCAGTATAGAATGACAAGACGCAACGTATAGTTCCTATACAACGTGAGGTATGGCACACTAAATCCATCTAACGAAAAACGCTCAAAACTTTTTTCCTCACCTAGATTTAAAACTATCCCGAATCGAAATTTAGGGCATCATAAGAGCCTCTAAATCATTATTACATAATAAAATTGAAAACCTTAGGATATGTATTTGAATATAAACTAGGACATCAATAGGTCATCGTAACTGCGCAAAATCGTTTTTTCGGTGACCTATTTATCACATAATCTATGAATAAGGCAACTAAAGGACATCATGATCGTCGAGTATTATGGTTTGTTTGAATACTTCTTTGAGTACTTCTAGAACAGTTACAAATAATAATCATCATAATCGACATAATCATAATAATCATAATCATTATTTTGATTTTGATTAGGATTATTTTTATTATTGCTATGTTTAATTAAAATAAAATAAATTTTTTTATTCCATTTGAATTAAAATTAATACTTATTTTAATTAAGTTATTTGTACAAAGTAAATTTTAATATATTACATATACATAACATATAGATAATTACAATTCAGTAAATTTGAACGAAAAGAGCTACAGTGTTGATATTTCGAATATAGATACTTTACGGAATTATAAGAAACTGTTAACCAACGGTTAACCAACGGTTAACGAATTAACCGTTAAAAAGTTATTTCACTTCAAAAACGCAAAATTCGCGGGAACGCCTACAATTCTTGGTAACTAATAGATCAATATTCTACGATAATTCCAGATATGCTGTAAAGTTGATATTTGGCATGTAGGTAGCTGTAGTATCCAAACCGACGGGAAAATTGCGAAAACTGGAAATTTGTATCGGAAAAACGGAAAATTTAACATTTTTTTGTTTTAATTAAACTTAAGACTGTATCATTAGTAAACATCCATGTAGAAAACATAAAAAGAACAATATGATATATACCTATTAGTTTTTTTACGATATAGAAACAGTCATAGCAATTTGAATATAGCAGTTTGCGTTTATTATTAAAAGTTAAGCACATATGATTACAATTAGTTTTTGGATGGGTGACCCAACACTGTGTGAATTTGTTTTTATTTTATACGTTTTTTATTGTAATTTTGTATGTGAACATTAATTTATATTCTCATTTTATTTTAACTTTTTTATTATATTTTGCATTGATCAATTATTATTTATTACTAGCATTACCCGTTGCAGCTTCGCCTACAAAAATTTTTTAAAGCCCTTATAACCAAGCCCTAATGCTAGAATGATGCGGTTTATTGTATTCGACATGAAATTGCTTCAAACTGACGAGAAAAATCGGTAAACTTCAATTTTTTCAGTGCAACCCCCCGGAAAATTGGAAAAACATCCTCCAAAATTACGTTTTTCTGTTCTATAAATGCTATTAAGATGGAATTTTCACTAATCGACCCGAAATAACGTCAAATTAACAGAATATTTTGAAAAATTTCATTACCTACATTGCAACTACACCAAAAATGGGAAAAACATCCCTAAAACTGACTTTTTTACTTCTATTCATGATAGAAAGATCGGTTTTTTTCCATTTGACGTGGAACAGTTTCAAAATAACAGTTTCAAAATTTTTCCATCACAACCCTTCAAACTTGGTAAAAACACCCCCAAAACCAACTTTTTTGTTCTATACATGCAACAAGATGCAGTTTTTTGCAATCGACGCTTAATAGCTACAAATTAGGAAGTTATTTCGAAAAACTTAATGTTTTTTATTGCAACCTCCCGAAAAATCGAAAAAAATTTTAAAAACATACTAAGGGAAAACTTACGAAATAAATTTCAACAAAATTTTTTCTTACATTTAATCAGTTTACCCCTCATTAATTTTTTTAGTTAATAGTTTACCTAAATGGTTTACCTAGATGGGCTCTTTAATGGGATATCATCACTTTTCAAAGAGCAACTATTATATGAAGTCTAGAGCTATTTACTTTGTAAATAGCTCGGTCCTTTCTTCCATATCATCACTTTTTAAGAAGGAACTATTGTATAAAGTTTAGAGCTATTTACTTTGTAAATAGCTCGGTCCTTACTCTCATATCATCACTTTTTAAGAAGGAACTATTACATTAAGGATTTTCTCGAAAACTCGGCCCCCTTTCTTACATTTATGTTTTTGGTCGGATATAATTTAATATAAGCTTTTTGCAATGATTTTTGACTATTTTACTGTGCTACCAACACTAAAAGAACAATATTATTCACTTTTATTTTTTTATTTTTTCATTATGTCCTATAATGGCCTGATGTCGATTAGGTGGTCTTTTATCCACCGCCTCAGAAAGTAAACATGGACTAACTAAAATGGTTTATGGACGAAAACATACATATGTATTTTCATCTTACTTTAAAGAACTTTTTGGGTAAATAATATATTAAAGTATACTTTAGTTTTATTTCAAACCAAAGGGTTTTTTTATATCGCATATTAAGTTCAATAAATAAATTTAATCTATATATATTATATAAGAATTAGATGATTTTTATTAGAAGACCTGCTGTGACCCAATTGAGTTCCTATTACTTTTTTCTGGTTCTATTCATGACCTAAAGTATAAACAGGTCGTCGGTTTTATGACGTTATATCTTCGTTTCACGACTTTTATGTTCTATTGATGATCTTAAAAAGTCACATTCAAGAAATAACAAAATGATGATGATTTAAGGCTTGAATGAGGAGGAATGTTAAAAAATTAACAAAATAACTTTGCTAAGTACCACCAAGTGTTCATTGTTTTTTAATTATTAAAAACGCTAATCATGTGACATATGTTTCGCACTATTATGTGCCTTATCAAACACTGTGAATATTCTATTGAAATTTCGTCCTTTTATACCTGAAATAACCAGAAGGCAATTTTGTCAATTGTATTGGTAAAAATCAATTAAAAAACAAATATCGTCATATTCATCCAATAAGATAAATATTGTATAAAAATTAAACAACAAGTAAATATGCAATTCTTCTAGAAACATGTAAGTTATATAACGCGGGATAACAAATCGTATACTTATATACTATATACTATATATTTATAATTATTATTATTAATATATTTTGCTCCAAATTTCGACTTATTTTTTTAAGTTATCTTTTTACTTTTTTGAGTTATCGTGTTAACGGGCACACAGACAGTCGGAAGAATTTTCGCAGATAGACTACTTTAGACTACTTCGCAGATAGACTACAACGTTTTATGAACACCTATATGAACTAGTATTTTCTGCAATCGTTACATAGTCGAACTAAACTTTCCGGTATATATCTAATATACCGGGTATAAAAATTTGAAGGACGTAAATGATGAATATCAAAATAGATAACATATTTAAATAAATTTATTGATAATAAGATGAAGTTAAAATCTGTTTATGACAGTCATTCAAATGCATAGGTAGTTTAATAAATTAAACATTTGTTTACATAAAAATATCAAATTTTAAAGTTAAGATAAAGAACAGTTGGCCTCAAAACTTTTCATGAATTAAATTCATGTTCCACCTGTGCGAATAGCACTTAAAAATTGCCAATTTTAAAAATAATCTCAATATTTTTGTGATGAATAACAAATTTGCTTATACAAAATTATAATTTAAAATAATTCAAGCATAAAACAATCTTGAAAAAACAACTACCAGAGAAGATAAATCAGATTGTTCTATTGCTAAAAAATTTAATGAATATATTGATGTAAAGAAATGCAAAAAAACCTGGAACACTTAAAAGCCGAAAATAACAACGTAAAAATCTCAAAATTAAAGAGAAAATTATATTTTGTTTAGCAGGTCGCTATAAATAAATTTAATGTTGGCAGGGTAAGGTCAAGAGCAGCTAAAATTAGGTTGCTAAGAGATCAGGTTGATACTTTGGGTGCCAAAAAACGGCCTCATTTGAGGTGCCCAGGCTAGCTTAACATTAAGCTAGCAGAGCATGCGGTTACACGATAGAACAAATAGCAGTACATTTTTAATTAAGGCATTTAATAAGCATTTAATTAGCTTAATAATTTGATATTAAATACTATACAATATAATTAATTGATTTTTTAAATATTGCTCTGTAAGCTTAACATTAAGCTAGCGGAGCATGCGGTAACACAATACAACATAGAGCATTTAATTTTTAATTAGAACATTTAATTAGCATTTTATAAGCGTCTAATTATGAGACAATTATAATCGTATTCTGCTCAGGTTGCTCTGCCAGCATAATGAAAGTTAGTTGTACATTGTTGTATTCAAACGAAATAGAGACTCATTTAAATTGTGGGGAAAAAAAATTCAAATTCTTTTCTTTTTCAAATCAATTCGATTCATAGAAAAAAAACTTTTGTGGCAAACATTGTACAAATAACGTCAAAAGCATATATAGTGTCAAAAGTCAAACCATCCTTTTTGTTTTATAAGCCAAAGTTTTATAATTCATTTGTGTCTTATTTATTCGGTTTTCGAAAAAATACTTCGGAAAAAAGTTGTAACATTTATTAAATTTTAAAATGATAGCTCGACTATTGACGCTATTTGTACAAACTGTTTAAGAAATTTTTAATAGGACATTTAGACAGACTTTTTTAGACAGTTTCAAAAAACTTATCCCAATTTTCTCTCTGTCAACAAGGAAAGCTATTGAGGGAACACTCCCTCCCTACCACAGAGGTGAAAATTTCTCTCTCGAAAATGATAAAAGATAGAAGAAACATTAAAAACCAAAATTTTCCTTTTCTAAAATGGAACATTTTTTGTTTTAAACTTAATGTCATAGAATTAACACGAAGTGATACTCCATCGCGAAGGGGTAATAAACGGGAAACGTTATTAACGCGGAACGTTAGTTAATGCGAAGCGTTACTTAAAGCGCGAGGTATTAATTAAAACGCGAAGTGCGAGGCAAACGCTTATCAAGTACAGCTAGTTTTCTTTATAATTGTAAACTGTTGTAGTGGTTTCATTAATTTTTTTTGCCATAACCAATGATATTATGAACTTGAGTAAAAGCACATGATAAACAAAATATTAGTTCCGGAAAATATTATTTGATGCATACAATAGATATGTGTCCTTAAATTTCCAAACGCCTTCTTGTCATAATTACTATCACAGAGACATTACAGAAGTTACTAGTTATCGATTAACTCGTTAACACTCGAATAAAATTATTTTTGCTCCGCTTAATAGAACAAATATATAAATTTTAATTAAAAATTATTTTTACAAAATCAGTTTATTTCAGAGAATATGTACACTCCCGGTCCAAAAAAATTTACCAACCTGAATTGTTTTTCTTACAATTCACAACACTCCTCACTTTTGCAACTCTCTATATAATGTATAATATTATTATTATATTCACCACATATATTTGATCCCAATACTATTAAGTTATCGCGGTATCTTAGCCCTCTTTAGCCTTCATAAGGAGCGCTGTAGAACCTACAACAGATTCCGATACTCGACACAAAAAAGAAACACAAATATTATTAAACGTTTACTAAATCTATATCAATTGGACAACACGCACTTTAGAAAAAAATAAAATTAAACATAATCTGTTTGATATCAAAACCTAAATTAATTTGATTTGAAAAAAATTATAATAATTTGAATTTTTTTTTTTTTCCCACAATTTAAATGAGTATCTCGTTTTAATACACCAATGTACAACTAACTTTCCTTGAAAAAATTTTACTTTTAAACCTACTGTAAGTCCAACAATTTAATTTTTATCTTTGATACTCGAACAATAGTAATAATGAACTGATTATACTCAAACAATGCCAATTTTAAACTGATGATTTTAATCCAACAAATAGTAATTTTAAACTGAATTCTGAATTTGCGATTTCCGCTGCTTTTATTACCATCATGGGCATTTCTATGGTTGTTATGGTTGATAAAAAAAATAACTTCTTCCTTGAAGGAGAAAAATTTTTTCTCTAAATATTTTGCTGTTATACTTAAAACTTGAACTTAGAAAAATGTGTTAGGTCCAAAAATTATTCTTGATAATTTCCAATACCAGAAAATCTCCCTCTTTAAACCTAAAGACATATTTTCTATCTTTCTATTGTTTTTGGTCGACTAATCTTAACTTAAAAACTAATTTAGGAATTGTACTAGTACAGTTAGCAACCTCGTTTTTCTCAACTTCACCTGTTGTTGATTGCCAGTCATCTAGGCCGGAAGTTGTACCCCGGTCATATTGCCATGGCCTCTGGCTCATTCGCAATGGGTACATTTCGTCGTCTTAGATCACCTCCATGTCTCTGGACCCTCCCCCACCCCTCTGAATCGATCCGGAAGTAGTTGGGCGAATACCTCGTTCCCCACCATCATTCTTCCCAGATTCCCATTGGCGGCGGTCTTTGGACTGGCCGGCTTCTAGAGAGCTCCATATATTTTCGTCTGAGGCACCGTATCCAGTATATAGACACCAGCTGGTAAACATCTCAGCACCCTGTCAGGGCCTTTCCACTTCTCGTCCGATCCGGAAGTGGTTGACCGAACACCTCGTTTACCACCCTCAATCTTCCCAGAATCCCATTGGCGGCGTTCCATGAACTAGCCGGATTCAAGAGACATACATGTATCTTCTGGTTTAGTGGCTTCACTGTTCCACAAGTATTATACCCTTTGACGTATCTTCGTATGTCATCTTGTATCCTATACCAGTAAACGCAGAGTATGCTGCTTCAGCACTGGCGTGATAGCTTCTTAGAAACCCAAGTCACGTTCTACAAGAACCACTGGCACTTATTGTACCATCTGTTGAATATGGTACCCTACTGCTACCATGGAAATCATACAAGAGCTGACTCCGCTAAACATTGAAATAAAGATAGACTGTCTTGCAATAATAAGTGAATTTAATAAAATCAGGTTGGGCATGCAAGCATTGTGGGAACATCAGTCATCTCTGACCACGTTTTTGAAATGGTCACAGATATACTTCGCAAAATATACTCCTTCTCAAAACCTTTCACTGTAGTCTGTGATAGGGACATGTGTACGGAAGGAGAACCGCCCTATCTCAAGAAAAGAATCGTCTGGTGTACAGACGGATCCAAAAGTGAAGAAGTGGCCGGGGCGGGAGTCTACGCTGAACGATCCAAAGCAAACTTATCTCAACTTGGGAAAATATGGCACAGTCTTTCAAGCAGAAGTCAACACCATATTAGCTTCCGTCCGTGAGAACCTACGTAGAGGCTACATAAACCAGAACGTATGTATTCTCTCGGGCTGAAACGCTGCTCTTAAAGCCTTACCTGGAACCGAGATAACCTCAGGGATAATTAAGGATTGTCTGAAAAAATTGCTGAAAAATTGGGTGCTGGGTCACAGTGGTAGCGAAGGAAACGAAAAAGCAGATACCTTAGCAGAAGAAGCAAAGTAGGGTGTCGGAATACTCTTCATAGGCCCCAGCCTATATTCGAAATTCCAAGGACTGCTTCTTTACCGGCCATTATCCTCTGCGGAAGCATCTATTGTGTGCAGATTATGTGGCAAAGAGGAAGAAACATCCAGCCACATTATCTTTGACTGCGAACCTCTCGGTTACAGCAGATACAAGATATTCGGTGCAGCCCACCCCAAATATATGAAACTTCTGGAAGACCTGATAAGCAAGCTTCTGGCCATTACAATTATATGGGAGAAGCAAATCTTGTGAGACTGAAGTAGAAAGGGGAGCACAATTGACCATAAGGTCGAAGTACAATACTTTTTAGACCCCAAGATATATCCATCTATCTATGGTGTCGGCTATGGTGTAATTAGCTCTTGTTCGATCTACTCGTCGACGGATATTACTTCTTAGTTATTATCAACGATATATCTTCTGATGGCAGTCACATCATGATCTTCATCCTGCCATCGTCGAATGCCGTCAAGTGTGGGTGTATCTATTTCCATGACATTGAGGGTTATTGGTGTTTTCGCCCTCTTTTCAATCACCCACTCTGGAATGTCCTCCTGTTCTTCGTTTTCAGACCTGCCCTGTGTTTGTCTGACCAAAGAGTTTGCGGCTTGTTAATCTTTTCCAGTGACGTGAATTAATTCAAAATCATAGAATGTCGATGCCCATCTTGTCAATTGGGCTCGGCTATCCTTAGTCTTGTTCATCCATTGGAGCGCTGCATGATCCGTATATAATTTGAATTGTCTTCCTTAAAGATATCTTCGAAGCTTCCTTAGTGCTCAGATAATCGAGAGACATTCCTTCTATGTTGTGTGGCGTATTTTCATTCTGTTGGTCCAAGTTTCTTGCTGGCATCATTGATTATTCTTCGTCTTCTTCCATCATCTTCCATTTGAAATAAAATTGCACCCAGCCTAACGTCACAAGCATCCGTGTTTAAACAAAACGTTTTCTTGAAATCCGGATGTGCTAGCTTCGGTGCATTAACTATCGAGATTTAAGATTCTCGAATGCCTTTTGGTGTAATGTTTACCAGTGCCACTTTATGATCTTCTTTGGCATTTCGCTTAGAGGTGCAGGTTTATCATAGTTCTTCACGAAGTTTCTGTTCCAACCACATAATCCCAAAAATTGTCGTAGTTGTCTTCGTGTACGTGGTACAGGATGGTTACTGATTGCTTCATTCTTTTCTTCTTTTCTGTCGATGCCGTCTTTAATCAAAATGTGTCCTCAGATATTTTACTTTGCTGCTGCCAATGACACATTTGCTTGCTTGTACAGGTTAACCCATGTTGTTCTAGTCTTTCTAGTACAAGATCCAGGTGGTATAAATGTGCCTTGACTGATCGACTGTATATGAGAATGTCATCTAGGTAAACTTGGCAGAAATCATCCAGATAAAACTTCGTTCTTTAAGCTCTGGAACATAACTGGAGCGATCACCCGTTCTTTCGCCTGGGTTCTTGAAGTTGGACATCATTGCTGCGAGTATCTTCTCCATGGTGGCAGCAACTGGCTCTTCCGGGTCGGAAACCATTGATTTGAACTGAATTGATTTGAGAAAAAAAAATTGTTTGAATTTTTTATCCACAATTTAAATGAGTTTTTATCTCGATTTAATACAACAATATACAACTCACTTTACTTGAACAAATTTTATTTTTAAACCGACTGTTAATCCAATAATGTTTAATTTATAACTTTGATACTCGAACAGTAATTTTAAACTGAATTCTGAAATAGCGATTGCCGCTGCTTTCATACCCATCAAGGATCTTTCAAGAAACATGGTTATTGACAGTTTACAAACATAGTTTTTGAAAGCATATTTTTGTATAGATTCTTCTTGAAGAAATTATTTTCTCAACAACCATGGGCGCATTCAGAGAGAGCGCTAATTAATAAAACGTCTCGGATGCGAACTGACACCTCTTGTGATGCCATAGCCCGCGCGGCCAATTGCAAATTCAGAATCTAAATACAAGCTATAGTACAACATAGCAATTTTTTTTTTATTTAATCAAATTAACTTATTTATTTTGTATATTTAAATATTTTAAAATTTTACATAATTAAATTGACATTTTGATTGTTTCAAATCATTTAGCTGTAAGTCTCAGACTTATATTTTATTTCATTGACATTGTAAAATTTGACATATTAATTTTTTCTAAATCATTTGATTATAACTCATTGGCTTATATTTAACATTTTGAACATACTGTCAAAGTACATACAGTACTATTATTTTAAATACTTTTCGTATGTGTGTTATTTTTATTACACTAGACTGTACTGTTAATACAGTACTACTATTTATGTTATTTCATTAACTTGTTTATGGGACGATGAAATTTTTCAATTTTGATCAATTTTATTGAAACCAACAAGAGAGAGCTTATATCTCCATTTTAATTTATTTATCTTATTCTATTGTCTTTATCGATTTAATGATTAATCCAATTTTACTTGCTGTTCCGTTTGTGGTTTTTTCATGGTTTTTACACAAACTTTTAAACATATTAACTGTTTGTTTGTGTCGGCCTACTGTAGTTTGTTTCTGTATTTGCTTTTTGAGAAAATTAAACTTGTATTTATTAATTTTTTTTTTTTTGTAAATAAATTATATCTGATTTAAAAAATTTTTTTATTTGATTCATTTGTTTAAAAAACAAAACGTTGTTTAAGATTAAAAAAATTAATAAAAAACAAGATTAAAAACAAAATTAAAAAAAAAACTCCTTTCTTCAAGGAGAAAAATATTTTCTCTTAAATATTTTTATTTTATGCTTAGATCTTGAACTTAGAAAAATGTGGTCCAAAAATCATTTTGTATTTAAAAAAAAAATTTCGTTTTAAAAAAATGGAATCAAATTACACTGTGCAAAAATTGCATTTTTACAATTAGTGTAAGGAACATAAAAAAATCAATATCAACAAGGGAAAATAAGAACTAAGTAAGTTAATTGCCTAAATACCCGGTATATACTGCATTTATGAAAAAAATTAAAATAAAAGTTATTAATGTTTAAAAAGGAACACTTTTGTCTTAAATTTTTATTCTATCTCTTTTAGTTTCAAATTGGGCAATTTTGCCCAGACATAGGCCGATTCAGCCCATTCGTTGTAACTAAAGTTTCGTCGGTACTTGATTTTATATACCCTGGTATATATCCTATACCGGGTATAAAAATCCTTCGAGAATAGTTTTTGATACAATCTTTCGGTATTGGGCTAGACTATAAGTTACCAATAATATTAAAAAACCTGCCATATATGTTAACAAAATAGGTATACATGATGGTATCTTTGTTTAGCTATATATAAGATATATGATCTCATTTCTGTGTGTTTAATTAAATTTAATTACATTTGTTTATTGTTATATCAGTCACTATAGGCCTTTAGTATGCGCATAGTATACCAAAGACCTAATTACCCAGTTTTAATATTTTGTTTTTGTCAGTTTATTCAGGTTCCTTGTTTAAACTGCACATTCTGTGTTAATCTCAAAATCTGAATGAATAAGAAATATAGACCTAAATTAAAATTTCGATGTTGTTGAAGTAAAATGATTGTGTACAATATTAATTAATTTGTTTTTTTTTTTGGTGGAATTATTATAGCAATGATAGATATATAGTTTTTATAGTGTAAAAAGAAATATAGAACTATATTTATATTTTTTTAAATAACAAATATTTTATATCCGTGGGAGTGATAAACAAAGTAAGCCTTTAAAAAATATGTGGAAAGTAAATACATTTAAAGTGTTATATTTTGCTTTAACATATAAAAATTAAATAATATGTTGTATCGGTCCACTACAGTCACTACAATAATAATAAAAATTGTGGACTAATATGGTTCACGTTGGTTCTTTTTTTCTTGAACGGGAGTATCTATGCTTATTTTATTTTTTTTATCCAGCAAAAATATAATAAATTGAAATATTCTTATTTGAAATAAATGCATACATTACATTTAAGAACCAAAAATCTTACGTAAAATGATACAAACATGCATACCACATAATAAATATAAACTGTTGAAAAATTTTATTTAACATAAAGACTTCTAAAATCTTTATATTATATACTTTAAAATTATATGCTCGGATGAATATATATTAAAGCGTTGAACTGTTAATTAATTCTAATTAAGCTTTGAAAACACTTCACGAAAACTTTAAACAGTTATTTACAACAAATCTTTATCGTTCGGGCCAATTAGCCGTTTTTAATTCCCAAAACTATCAAAATTAACCTGCCTGACAGGTTAAGACATGCAAGATAATTTTGATAGCAATTGCTTAAATGTAATATATACATTTATTTCAGATTAGAATATTTAAATTTATTATATTTTTGTTGGATTTAAGAATATAAAATAATGATTTTTTTAAAATTATTATTTCTGAAACAGCCGATACGATTTTTTTTAATATTTAAACCATATAAACTATAAATTTATACATATAGCGTGCTTTCTCAATTGAAATTGATCGGACTAATATATTTTTGCGATTGAAAAATTATTAAAAGTTCTCCCCTGTTTTATCAAGGTCACAATAGAAATCAACTTTGGATATTTCAACAGAAATTTCTATTGTAGTTGTTGGATATTGAAAAAAATGCTGACTAAAGTATTAACTAAGGTTTGGAACAGGATGTGAGCTATCTACTTAAGATATGCTACAACAGATTGATTACCTTAGATAACAACAACAGCGCCATAAGTAGCTACAATTGTATCGCACAACTGAGAAACCTTTTGGATATAGCAGGTATGAGCTTTACCTAGAACATCAAAACCTTCAAGGATTTGAAACATAATTTTAATACAGCAATGTATAAACTAATTTCTGTAAATTCCTCATTTTAAAATCCGCCATAAAGATAAAGCTAAAATGTAGATGAAAAATTCAGAATTCGAAACCAATTTTGTTTACACGTATGACAAAACACAAACAATTGAAAGCAAATTATCAAATAATTAGAAATATAGTAAACGAATTTCATTAGATGAGAAATATAGAACCTTATACACAAATATTTGTAAAAAAATAATAAATATCTTTGAATATATATATCTAATTTGTTCAGATATTACTTTGAAATATATATTATGGTATTGTTATAATAAATTTTTGAGATATAGACAAGTTAATCTGTTGAAGGGTAGCAAAAAGAAACAAAAAATATATAAATTCTTCCAACGTGACAAGAAAACTTTATATTTTTATTAGGTTTAGTCCCGACTTTGTTACGCTTGAAAATATTAATCCTTGACAAATATGCTTCACAAAGGTATTAAAAAAAAATAAATAATAGTTTAAAAAAACTAAAAAAACACGCTTTTATAGAAAATCCAACTAAAAAATAGAAAATAAAATTTAGTAAATTTGGATTAAGAAAAGTGTAAATAAGAAACAAATGTATATTAATGGAAAAAGCGTGGGGTGTATAGTGTCAATAGTTATTCCATTAATAGACATTTGTTTCTTATTTACACTTTTCTTAATCCAAATTTATTAAATTTTATTTTCTATTTTTTAGTTGGATTTTCAATAAAAGCGTGTTTTTTTAGTTTTTTTAAACTATTATTTATTTTTCATTTTTTAGTTCAATTTTCTATAAAAGCGTGTTTTTTAGTTTTTTAAACTATAATTTTTTAAACTATTATTTATTTTTTCAACACTTTTCAATAAGTATTTTTAATCAGGGACTTTTCAGAAGTTTCACTTCTACCGTGTGTGACATGCACACACGCACATTTTTTTTTAAGTCAGTAACTTATCTGGGAAATTGATGAATCCTGGCTAATCTAATCAGGATAATTGGATATTTTAATCGAATTATTGCATTGTCATCGGTCTTTGACAGGTGTGCAAAATTTTAATTAAATCTGATCGTTCAAAGTAGGAGAAAATCGAGCCCAAAAGGGTCGGTTACATACATACATACGGGTGATACTAATAAAAAGCGTATATTGACCTATGAACTAATTCGGCCATTTCCGCATGTCCGTCCGTCTGTCTGTGTGTTTGTGAAGCCGAGAACTCAGAAACAAAAAGAGATAACAAGCTGAAAATTTTTGTGTGTGTTGTAGAGCAAAAAAGTAAGGTCAAGTTCGTTAATGGGCAAAATCGGAGCGTGATTTCCCCCGCTAGTAGGGGGGAAATATACGTCTTTGAAACCGTAAGAGATAGAAAAAAAATTTGTGAACAAAAAATCTTCTTTTTAAAATAAACAACTTTTGTTTGAAAGTTTTTTTTGTACACTAAATAGATTTGTCATAATTTCGGGTCAAATATTGCCCTACCGGACAAACAAAACCAATATGTACACATAATTCATTTGTTATAAACTTTGAATTTGAACAATTGTTCCAACATTGATATACAACTCAGTATATACTGGGTATTCAAACAATTAACTCAGTTAGTTGTTACATCTTGTTTTATTCCTTGTAGGTGGGTATCTATCAACAAAAGTGTTATATTATTATATACCATCTTCTAATACTCATGTATTTGTCCCCCAAAATATGTTTAGAATGTGATAACATGATTCCAATGGTTTATCGCATTCATACTTTTATATATTTTAAGAATGAATATTTAAATTTTAATCCAAAAATAAAAAATCACAGCAATTAATAAAACTTATAACTAGGAAGTTCAAGATATAAAAAAGTAAAAAAACCTTTAACCGACTTCCCGTACTGCAGAAAGGAGATTTTTTAGACATTTAACCTCTACTAATTGACCGAATGTCATTTCAACTCCCTCAGTGAGGTCTCTATAGCTAACAAAGAAATGACTATTTGAATTTTCTATATCTCATAAATCATTTGAACACAATCTTGGTATTGTCAGATATGCATTTCACACTTGTGTATATATTAGTTAACTACTGTTGTTTTGAAAATATCATTAAGAGGAAAAACGATCGTAAGCAATTAAAAAAAGTTAAAATAAACAAGTAATGTAACAACTAACTGAGTTAATTGTTTGAATACCCAGTATATACTGAGTTGTATATCCAATGTTTGAATTGTTAATATTTATGCCTATTCAATGTTTATAAAATATGAATTATTTGTAAATGGTTGTTTTGTGTTAATAATTAATATTGAAACAGTAAAAATATTCTTGCATTTAAAAAAGTTTATATTATTGTTCTTGCGATTTTAATATGTTTAAATATTGAGTTATATAATTGAGTTAATCAACGCGAAGCGACTGTTACCGCGAATCGTTGGTCAACGCGAGGCGTTAGGCGACACGAAAAGTTAGTCAACGTCTAACTAACAAAAGTTAGTTAGCGTTGGTAAACGCAAAGCGTTAACCAACGCGAAACGTAAGCTAAAGCAAACCATAAGTCAGCCAACGCCAAGCGTTGGTCAATGAGAAGCTTTAGTTATTCAAAGAGAGTCAGTGATTCAACGCGAAGCTCGATTTCACGCGAATCGTTAACGCTTAAAGTAAGCGTGAAAAGTTAGTCAAATCGTAGCCTTAGCAAGCGTAAGTTATACAACGTGAAGAATTAGCCGACGCGAAGCGTCAGTCGATACGATGCACTAGCTAACGCGAGGAAATTAACGTGGAGCGTAAGCAAGTTAACGCGAAGCGTTAGTAACATTGGTAAACGCAAAGGGATAACATACGCGAAACGTAAGCTAAAGCGAACCGTAAGTCTGCCAATGCCAAGCGTTGTTCAATGAAAAGCGTTAGTTATTTGTTGCGAAGCGTCAGTGATTTGCGAAGCGTGATTTCACGCGAATCGTTAACCAACGAAAAGCGTTAACCAGCGTGAAACGTAAGCTAAAGTGAACCGTCAATCACCCAACGCGAAGCGTAGTCAATAGAAAGTGTTAGGTCAACGCGTTAGTAAATCAACGCTTACTAACGAAGCGTTAGTAAATCAACGCTTTGCGCTTACCAACGCGAAACGTAAGCTAAAGCGAACCACAAGTTAGCCAACGCGAAGCGTTGGTCAATGAGATTCGTAAGTCAGTTCGAAGTGTTAAGTCAACGCGAAGCGTTAACAAAGCGTTTACCAACGCGAAACGTTAGCGAAAGCGAACCGTAAGTCAGCCAACGCGAAGCGTTGGTTAATGAGAAGCGTTAGTTATTCAAAGCGAAGCGTTGATGATTCGCGAAGCGTGATTTCACGCGAATAGTTAATTAACGCGAAGTGTTAGCCAACGCATACCGTAAGCTCAAGCGAGCCGTAAGTCAGTCAATGCGAAGCGTTGGTCAATGAGGAGCGTTAGTCAATAGGTCAACGCGAGTGTTAGGTCAACGCGAAACGTAGTCTAAAGCGAACCGTAAGTAAGCCAACGCGAAGTGTTGGTCAATGAGGAGCGTTAGTTATGCAAAGCGAAGCGTCAGTAATTCGCGAAGCGAGATTTTAAGCGAATCGTTAACCAACGCGAAACGTAAGCTATAGCGAACCG
The DNA here is from genome assembly GCA_963920215.1 of Nineta flava. Taxonomy (NCBI): domain Eukaryota; kingdom Metazoa; phylum Arthropoda; class Insecta; order Neuroptera; family Chrysopidae; genus Nineta; species Nineta flava. The sequence goes on from OY986040.1 coordinate 71,997,674, forward strand.
TAAGTCAGCCAACGCAAAGCGTTGGTCAATGAGAAGCGATAGTTATTCACAGCGAATCGTTCGTGATTCAACGCGAAGCGTGATTTCACGCGAATCGTTAATGCTTAAAGTAAACGTAAAAAGTTAGTTAAATTGTAGCGATAGTTAACGCGAAGCGAAAGCACGCGTAAGTTATACAACGCGAAAAGTCTGCTGACGCGAAGCGTCAGTCGAAACACAGTCCTAGCTAACGAGAGGAAGTTAACGCGGAGCGTAAGCAGGTTAACGCTGAGTGTAAGCAAGTTAACACGAAGCGCTAGTAAATCAACGCATAGCGTTGGTAAACGGAAAGCGTTAGCCAACGCGAACCATGAGCTTAAGCGAGCCGTAAGTCAGCCAACGCGAAGCGTTGGTCAATGAGCATCGTTAGTAAATAGGAAGGATTAAGTCAACGCGAAGCGTTAATAAATCAACGCAAAGTGTTGGTAAACTCTAAGCTTATACCAGCGTGAAACGTTAGGTAATGCGAACCGTTACTCAGCCAACGCGAAGCGTTGGTTAATGAGAAACGCTAGTAATTCAAAGCAAAGCGTTGGTGATTCGTGAAGTGTGATTCCACGCGAATCGTTAATTAACGCAAAGCGTCAACCAACGCGAAGCGTTGGTCATTCAGATGCGTAAGTCAACAGAAAGTGTCCGGTCAACGCGAAGAGTTAGAAAATCAACGCGAAACGTAAGCTAAAGTGAACCGTAAGTCAGCCAACGCGAAGCGTTGGTTAATGAGAAGATAATGAGAGAATCGTTAGTTATTCAAAGCGAAGCGTCGGTGATTCGCGAAGTGTGATTTCACACGAATCATTAACCAATGCAAAGCGTTAACCAACGCGAATCGTAAGCTTAAGCGAGCCGTAAGTCAGCCAACGCGAAGCGTTGGTCATTGTGAAGCGCTAGTCAAAAGGAAGTGTTAGGTCAACGCGAAACGAAACCTAAAGCGAACTTTAAGACAGCCAACGCGAAGCGTTGATTAGTGTGAAGCGTTAGTTATTCAAAGCGAAGCGTCGGTAATTCGCGAAGCGTGATTTGACGAGAATCTTTAAACAACGCAAACCGTTAACCAACGCGAACCGTAAACTTAAGCGAGCCGTACGCCAGCCAACGCGAAGCGTTAGTTAATAGGAAGTGTTAGGTCACCGCTTTGCGTTTACCAACTCGAAACGTAAGCTAAAGCGAACTGTAAGTCAGCCAACGCGAAGCGTTGGCCAATGAGCAGCCTTACTTATCCAAAGCGAAGGCTTAGTGATTCGCGAAGCGTGATTTCACGCGAATCGTTACCCAACGAAAAGCAGTTGGTCAATGCAGCAGTTGGTCAATGAGCATCGTTAGTCAATAGGAAGTGCTAAGTAAACGGGAAGCGTTATTAAATCAACGTGAACCGTTGGTAAACTCTAAGCTTAAACCAGCGTGAAACGTTAGGTAATGCGAACCGTTACTCAGCCAACGCGAAGCGTTGGTTAATGAGAAACGTTAGTAATTCAAAGCGAAGCGTTGGTGATTCGTGAAGTGTAATTCCACGCGAATCGTTAATTAACGCAAAGCGTCAACCAACGCGAAGCGTTGGTCAATCAGATGCGTAAGTCAACAGAAAGTGTCCGGTCAACGCGAAGAGTTAGAAAATCAACGCGAAACGTAAGCTAAAGTGAACCGTAAGTCAGCCAACGCGAAGCGTTGGTTAATGAGAAGATAATGAGAGAATCGTCAGTTATTCAAAGCGAAGCGTCGGTGATTCGCGAAGTGTGATTTCACACGAATCATTAATCAATGCAAAGCGTTAACCAACGCGAATCGTAAGCTTAAGCGAGCCGTAAGTCAGCCAACGCGAAGCGTTGGTCATTGTGAAGCGCTAGTCAAAAGGAAGTGTTAGGTCAACGCGAAACGAAACCTAAAGCGAACTTTAAGACAGCCAACGCGAAGCGTTGGTTAGTGTGAAGCGTTAGTTATTCAAAGCGAAGCGTCGGTAATTCGCGAAGCGTGATTTGACGAGAATCTTTAAACAACGCAAACCGTTAACCAACGCAAACCGTAAACTTAAGCGAGCCGTACGCCAGCCAACGCGAAGCGTTAGTTAATAGGAAGTGTTAGGTCACCGCTTTGCGTTTACCAACGCGAAACGTAAGCTAAAGCGAACTGTAAGTCAGCCAACGCGAAGCGTTGGCCAATGAGCAGCCTTACTTATCCAAAGCGAAGGCTTAGTGATTCGCGAAGCGTGATTTCACGCGAATCGTTACCCAACGAAAAGCAGTTGGTCAATGCAGCAGTTGGTCAATGAGCATCGTTAGTCAATAGGAAGTGCTAAGTAAACGGGAAGCGTTATTAAATCAACGTGAACCGTTGGTAAACACTAAGCGTTCACCAGCGTGAAACGTTAGGTAAAGCGAACCGTCATTCAGCCAACGCGAAGCGTTGGTTAATGAGAAACGTTAGTTATTCAAAGCGAAGCGTTGGTGATTCGCGAAGCGCGACTAAACGCGAATCGTTAATTAACGCATTGGTCATTCAGATGCGTAAGTCAATAGAAAGTGTCAGGTCAACGCGAAGCTTTAGAAAATCAACGCGAAACGTAAGCTAAAGCGAACCGTAAGTCAGCCAACGCAGAGCGTTGGTTAATAAGAATCGTTAGTTATTCAAAGCGAAGCGTCGGTGATTCGCGAAGCGTGATTTCACGCGAATCGTTACCCAACGAAAAGCATGAACCAACTCGAAACGAAAATTAACGCGAACCGTATGTCAGCCAACGCAAAGCGTTAGTTATTCAACGCACAGCGTTGGTTAACGCAGAGCGTCAACGTCAACTCGTTAGGTCAAATCAACACGAAGCGTCAATCAACCCGAAGCACTAGTTAACGCGAAGAGAAAGTTGACGCGGAGCGTAAGCAACTCAACGCTATGCGTTGTTAAGCTCAAAGCGTAGCGTAAGCTTAAGCGAACCGCAAGTCAGTAAACGCGAAACGTAGGTCAATGTGAAACGATAGTGCATGGGAAGCGTTAGGTGACGTTAGTTACGCGAAGTGGTGATTACTCAATTTGAAGCATTTGGCGGCGTTAGTCCATCAACGCGACGCAATAGTCAATGCTGCGTTAGAAAGTCTCGTAAGTAGTGATAAATTTATATATATATATATATATATATATATATATATATATATATATATATATATATATATATATATATATATATATATATATATATATATATATATATTTATGTATATATATATATTTATGTATATATATATATATATTTATATACATATATATATATATATATATATATATATATATATATATATATATATATATACATGTATATATATATATATATATATATATATACATGTTTATAAAAATATACATGTATAAAAATTTTATAGATGATTTTTGATAGGATAAATGGACCTATGAATAAACTTTTTGAAAAATTTTGACATCTGTGCGAGACCAACTATTTTTTTGAAAAAGAAAATCACTTAAACCTTGACCTTATATGTACACCTGGTTAACAAAACTGAAGTAAACATAAAAACAATACTATTTGATGTATGCTATGTTTGTACATGTGCCCGTCTTCGATCGACTCATTTTCAATTTTAAGCAAAAATTTTGAAAAAACGGTTTACTTTATGAAAAAAGTTCTCAAACAAAAGTTGTTTATTTTAAAGAGAAGAAGATTTTTTGTAAACAAATTTTTTTTCTATCTACTTCGGTTTTAATGACGGATATTTCCCCCCCTTCTGGTGGGGGGAAACATGTTCCGATTTTGCACATTAACGAACTTGACCTTACTTTTTTGCTCTAGAACACACACAAAAATTTTCAGCTCGTTATCTCTTTTCGTTCTTGAGTTATCGGCTTCACAGACGGACGGACGGACGGACGGACATGTGAAAATGGCCGAATTAGGCCATTTTATGAATACCTTTGTGAAGCATTTTTGTCAAGGATTAATATTTTCAAGCGTTACAAAGTCGGGACTAAACTTAATATACCTTGTATATTTACAAATATATTGGGTATAAAAATATATTGGGTATAAAAAGTGAATGAAGTTATACAAAGTGTTTTATTATTTTACTATTGTGAACTCACATTGAAAACGTAGATAAATTGAATTTTTAATTACCCTGCATTATGTGCAAAAACCTAATAACAAAATGAAAATTTTGTTACTTATGAAAATTCCAAAACCTTACATATCGCGCGTAAAACATTATGTTTAGTAAATGTGTTGGCATTTTGTTATTTAAAAAGGTAAGTTTGTTCTTTTTGATTCCTCTACACTCACTATACAAAAAGAATAAAAATACCTTTTTCAATAACAAAATGCCAACAATTTAGGAATTTTTAGCAAATTTCCTCCAAATGAAATGCAGCTATTGTTTTTGCACCAATGTTGGAATTTCGTAAAAATTTCTTCAAATGTCCATCGATCCTACCTATTAGATGTTAACAAATATATATATCTAAATATTCATATATATGTATATATATATATATATATATATATATGTATGTATATATATATATTTATATATATATATATATATATATATATATTTATATATATATATATATATATATATATATATATATATATATGAATATATATATTTATATGTATATATATATCTTAATATATATAATTCTTCTGTACGTGTGTTACCTAACTCCTCCTAAACGAATGAACCGAGTTGGAAGAGATTTTGTGTGTGTATTTCAATGGGTTTCTGAATGGTTTGAAAACACAATTGGACCCGGTCCTAAACAGCTGGACCGATTTGGACGAAATTCTATAAAATTATTTTATTTAAATTTTGTTTGAATTTTGAAATGTCAATTTTTATTGTCGTTTCCATAGTAACTATAAAAAAAATTATGAATAAATTTAATTTTTGCAAATACTAAAATCATATCAGATAATTTATTTCAATTTGATCACTCATGGAATCGATTACAGTTCACATCAAATCGTTGCTATTGGACCAATGAACGTTGTGTGTCAATATTGAAAGGCAACAAAAGTTATTCGAGAAAAATTTAAGCCAAGTTTCAAAGTAAGCATATTGAAAAACAATAAACTTTTAACACCACGTGTCTGATACAAAATACGTTGGCAGCTTTCAATTGAAATGGTGTATCAATTGAAATGGTTTAAAGTACATTTGCAGCTCGGTAAATTGCCAAAAGCAGAAAGAAGTGTGTGTGTTTAAAAAAGTTGATGGTGTTTTGGGAGTGCTAAGAAAGTATTTTGTGAGCAACATGGGAGAGCTACATGGTGGTACAAACAATTTGCTATACAATATCCTATATTACATCCATTTATTATCTGTTTGCCTTTGCTGATTCAGGGTCAAATATATCATCTCCCAGGTTCCTTATTGCGAACGCGGGATAGTGACCACAAATTTATGCAGATTTATTTTATGGGCGATTCAGCAAGATAAGTCGATCGGCACTGTGTACAGAACACTTCGGTGAAAAGACCAATTGTGGAACAACTCCAAATGTTTTTCCTACAGCACAACGAATTGGTTGCATTATTCACGACTGCATTAGACCGCATGTCATCAAAGCCGATGAGATGCCTGCAGGACAACATGTAAGACGTTTTAATGCGCCAATAATTGATGAAGTCGCTAGCAAATAAAACTAAAAATGTTGTGTATCATAAAGCATTAGAATAATTAACAATATGTTTTTGGAATAATTATTATGTTTTATTAATTATACCAATTCAAATTCAATATTCATAGTTAATAAGACAGGACAACATCTGTCGGGTCAGCTAGTATATATATATAAATTTTAGCGATAGTGGTTTTTAACATCTAAAAGATAGGATCGAAGGACATTTGTACAAATTTTTACGAAATTCCAACAATGGTGCAAAAACAATAGCTGCATTTCCTTTAGACGAAATTCGATAATAAAAGCTTATAATATTTGAATAAATGTACTCATATTGAGACAAATTAACAATGGATGGATATTTTTGTTTGAACTGTTCAATGAACATAATAACATATTCGATATTCAAAATCGACTGCCTATATCTGATCAAACAACCATGTTGAAAATATAATAACCACACATTTTTGTTTTTCCCCATTTCTTCGGATGTTGCGTTGGGAAAAAATATTTTTTTCGATCTAAAAATAGGTTTTGAGATATCCCGAGTCGAATGCAAACAACCGCATCCTTATCAAATGTCTAGAAAAGCCTTTAAGTTAAACACATAAATTTAATTTTTGATTTTCCATATGTTCCGTTGGGAATATTAAATTTTTCTAAAGATTCTTATTTTAAGTTTCAAAAATTTCACGTTGATTGTAAAAAACCGCATCCTTCTAGCATTTCTGGAAGTGGAGCAACAAAGTTTTAAAAAATCGTACACAAATCTTACAAGTGGTGTGTTGCTAAATTCAGTTTATATGTAGAAAATATGGACCAATAATAGAGCAGCAATATTTCCTGTATTAATTTTATCAAAATATAAATGCAAAAATTTTCCATTTTCCGATATAAATTTCGTGGTTTGATAACTTTCCTTTCGGTTTTGGCACTGTATCTAACTGTATGCGAAATACCCACCCTGTCTATAGCTCTCGGAGCAATCGAAAAATGCGTAAAGAATAAAGTTGTAGAAAATCAAGTTTGCTACAATTCATCACCTTATCATTTTTGCTCAAACTCTAATGTTACAAAGATATTAAGGAATTTAATTTTCAAACTTAAACCGTCAATATTTTTGTAAATATTAGTGTACCAAAAAAAATGATAAGACACAAAATTACAGTAAAACTTAATACCTACAACTTTACTTTTTATAAACTTTTAGATTTTTCAAATATTAAGGGAGATATGTCAAATTTTGTGTTTCCCCCTCCTTTTAAACCCCTCTTTCCCCTTGACCGATTTTACCCATTAACGAACTTGACCTTTTAAATACCAAAAGCGCCTCAAATACCAAATTTCATTCCGATAAAAATAAAAATTCGTTACGCAGGAGCTGCTTCAAATAGTGAATTTCCTTAAAATACATAAATCACTCTCTAGCGGTCACAATTTTAGTCTGATTAAAATGAAATGTCGTATATGATTTTAGTATTTGCAAGGCCAATTTTATTAATAAATGACAAAGTCAAGGGGAAATGGGGGCATAAAGAAAGAAGTGTTGTAATGAAAATTATTAAGAATAATTTTTTTGATCCAACACACATTTTAATTATGAAAGTAAAATATTACGAAAAATATTTTAGATAACAATATTTTTCTCCTTGCAAAAAGAAGGAGTTTTTTTTTGAAAGTACAAAAAGAAAATAATATAGCTCGATTTATTTTTTTTTCTTAAACAAAGTTTTTTTTTAAGTCGAAAAATGATAATAAGATTAATAGATACTTTTGATTTAAAGTTTTTCTATTTAGAAAGAAAAAAATCAAAAATTGAAAAAAATTATTGCATATAATTTAATTTAAGAGAATCAAAAGTTATACAAATTGAATGTTTTACAAAATAACATAAATAGATCACAAATAAATAATTTTGTAAAAACAAGATAATTTTTGTAAACAAAAGTAAGCTAGCTTACAGTTATGAATGTATCATACAATTTGTGTATAGATTTTAAATTGACACTGGCCGTGAGCATTAAGTCACTGCTTGAATATCAACCAAGCGGGGTATGACTATGGGTCAAACCCAAAGAGAGGTATAATTTTTAATTAATTTTTATAAATTGTCTGAACACTCCGACTACGTCCATGGGTGTTGATATACTAAATATTCTAGAAGCCTCCATGCAAAAATATATTGTCAAAAACATAATATTTATTCATAAAAACAATCATATTCTAGAACGACCCATGGTGGGTATATAAACCGTGACCAGTGTCGATTCAAATCAGTTTAAAATCGACCATTGTCCGAAGAGTTTTAAATCGATCATTGTGCGATTAGTATAAAAGTTTAATATCAAGTATTGTCTAATTAGTTCAAAGTATATACTTGTTGATCAATCCAGATCAAGTTAAAGTTGGAATTTGTACAAGTAATTTGGTCAAGTAGTTCAAAGTTTAACATTGTGTGAAAAAAATTAATAGAATTGTTGAAAAAGAAATTGGATAATCGTTTTTTTTTTTAAGCAATAAAATCAGGTTTTTTTTTTGTTTCGTAAAAACTTGTGTTTAATTTAATTTAATTTTTTTTTTCTTTTCTTTAAACAAAAACGTGCGTGTTGTTCCAATTACAAAATATTTAGTAATATCGTTTACTAATATATTTTTTTTTGTTTTTGTCGAGTATCGGAATCATTGTAGGTTCGGGCAGCGATCCTTTGAGGATAAAGAGAGCCAAGATACCGCGACAAGTGGCGACCGTGACAGGACCAGGAGACGTACGGAAGAAGAAAAGAATTACAATGGCAAGCCGCAGCATTCCCATGCCACGTCTGCGTGAGATGATGGAGGCCGAAGGGCTGGACAGCACTGGCACTAGAGAGGTCTTACAGGCAAGATGGGAGGAGCACCAATCTAGGCAACAAGGAACTCCAACTTCAAGGACTCAAGGACCAGCCAACCCCACATCAGAACTACGTAGAAGTGTGGTTTCCGATCCGGAGGAGCCAGCTGCAGCAAGCATGGAGAAGATGCTCGCAGCATTGATGACAAAGCTCAACAACATGGACAAGACAATGGGCGAACGACTTCAAGAATCTAATGAAAGATTGGCCAACCAACTTCAAGAGTCTGAAGAAAGAGTGGGCGAACGAATGAGTAATCGACTTCAAGAGTCCGAAGAGAGGATGGGCAACAGACTTCAAGGATCGAATGAGCAAATGGGCAACCAATTAGAAGAAAGAATACAAACCATACAATACGAATTGGGAGAGCGAATGGTGGATCTGAGGGACGCGTGCATACAGCGGATCGACCAAATAACCACGGATGTCGAAACTGTGAAAACCGACATCGTTAACATTAAAGCCGATGTCATTGAGAATCGCACGCAAATCAAAGGCTTGGAGGAGAAGATGCACGATCAATACAACAAAGTCGTGGATGACATTATACGGATCGAGCAGAATCAAACACAGCAACTGCGAGACATGCGTATTGATCCACAAGAAGTGAATACAGTCATTCGCTCCGCCGCATTGGACACAACGACGCTTCTGTCCATCATGCCGGAGTTCAGTGGTAGACCGGCCGAAGATCCAGTAGTTTTTTTAAACAGAGCAACGGCATTACTACGACAAACGCATCTGCCCGTAGATTGTTGGATTGAGATGGTCACAAAAAAATTAACAGGACCAGCCAGAGATTGGGCATTGATGAATCGTGGGTTGGGCTACACCTTCGATGAGTGGAAATGGCAACTGGAGAGTTTCTTCAACAGTATAGGAAGGAAAGCCAAAGCCGAACTGGAATTGATGACCGTTTCCCAACCCACAGGATTGAAGACAGAAGCGTTCGTCAACATGAAGGTGCAGCTATTCAGAAGAGTGCACGCCGACAGGAATATTGATGACGTGGTGCCCATAATATTGAATTTACTACGCGACAATGTACGTCCACTAGTAAAAATTTCGAATCCAAGATCAGTGGACGAGTTACGCACCACGGTTCGAACACTGGACGAAGAGCCAGAATCAATAATGGAGGAGATTGGTTCTGAAGAAAATATTAACCTCCACAAAACCACACAACATCGGCGTGAACACCAACAATTACCGGTCCATTTAACAACAATGGAGACCAAGAACTCACACCAGAATGGGCCAATTGTGGAAGTTGATGTGCGTGGAAGATCAATATTGGCACTGATCGATAGTCAAGCATCACACAATTTCATAAGTGAAGAATTGGCAAGAAGTATTGGTAAATGGCACCCTGTCAGAGATAGTACAGGGAGTGGAGCCACAAGCAATAATACATTCAAGATTCTTGGGAAAATGTGCATGGATGTGATGATATCAAGAATGAAGTTCAATGTTGATGTAATGGTTGTACCTGGCCTACGGAATCATTTAATACTTGGTCATGAATTTTTAACAAAAAATGGTGTGAGCATCGATTACCGGAGTGGTATAATTTACTTGGGGTGTGATAAGAGAGTCCGCATTGCATGGAGAAAACCAGATGGAGCCCATAGAGAAGTGGCAACAATTAACAACGCATTGGGCGAGTTACAAATACAACTCCTTGAGAACCAAGAGCAGTTAAAAGATGTCATTCGGCGACATCCCAGCGTTTTCGGCAAAGTTGGAAGGACAAAAACGATCACACACAAGATCGAGATTACGAAGAATTCCCCCATTAAATTACGACCATACCCGTACAATAATGAGAAGCAACGGGTATTAGAAGAGATGATTGAAGAGATGGAAGGCGATGGCATTATAGAACCATCCACATCGCCTTGGGCCGCACCCGTCGTATTGCCGAAGAAGAAAGATGGTACTTTTCGATTGTGCGTCGATTACAGAAAATTGAACGATATCACAAAGAGCAATGCGTTTCCGATTCCAGATCTGCAAGAGATGTTGAGAAAAGTCAATGGAGCAAAAATATTTTCTACATTGGATCTTCAGACTGGTTATTGGCAAATTGAGATGGAGCCACAATCGAAAGAATACACAGCATTTACCACCCCAAGAGGTCTCTATCAATTTCGCGTCATGCCGTTTGGATTGAAGAATGCGCCAGCTACGTTCCAGAGTTTAATGAACGAAGTTTTATCTGGATACATCGAAGATTTCTGCCAAGTTTACCTGGATGACATATTAATCTACAGTCGATCAGTCAAGGAACATTTACACCACCTGGATCTTGTACTTGAAAGACTAGAACAACATGGATTAACTTGTAAACCAAGCAAATGTGTCATTGGCAGCAACAAAGTCAAATATCTGGGACATATATTGAGCGAAGATGGCATTGACAGAGAGGAAGAGAAGAATAAAGCTATCAGTAATCACCCTGTACCAAGAACACGAAGACAATTACGACAATTTTTGGGATTATGTGGTTGGTACAGGAGCTTCGTGAAGAACTACGAAGATATAGCTGCACCTCTAAGCGAAATGCTCAAGAAGAACATAAAGTGGCGCTGGCTAACACTGCATCAGAAGGCGTTCGAAAATCTGAAATCATCGATTGTGAATGCACCGAAACTAGCACATCCAGATTTTAAGAAGACGTTTTGTTTAAATACGGATGCTAGTGACGTCGGACTGGGTGCAATATTATTTCAAATGGAAGATGATGGCAAGACAAGACGAATAATAAACTACGCCAGCAAGAAACTTGGACCCACAGAAAGAAAATACGCCACTACAGAAAAGGAATGTCTCTCGATAATCTGGGCATTGAGGAAGTTTCGAGGCTATCTTGAAGGAAGACATTTTAAATTATACACGGATCATGCAGCGCTCCAATGGCTGAACAAAACCAAGGATAGTCGAGCCAAATTGACAAGATGGGCATTAGCATTGGGAGCCTATGATTATGAAATAATTCACGTCCCCGGAAAAGATAATCAAGCCGCCGACTCCTTGTCCAGACAACCACAGGGCAAGGCTGAGGATGAAGAAGTGGAGGACATTCCAGAGTGGGTGATTGAAAAGAGGGCAAAAACACCAATAACCCTCAACGTCATCGAAGTGGAAACACCCACACTTGATGATATTCGACGATGGCAGGATGAAGATCGTGATGTGACTGCCATCAGAAGATACATCGTAGATAACAATAGTCCACTGAGAAGCAATCTACGTCGACGAGTGGACAGAACACGAGCTAACTACACCGTAGCTGACGGGATCCTCTGGTACCATAGTCAACAGATGGTACAAGAAGTGCCAGTGGTTCCCGAAGAACGCCGACTTGGTTTTCTAAGAAGATATCACGATAGTGATGAATCAGCACACCCTGGATGGAGAGAAACGTATCGTCAAATCCGTAACCGCGTCTACTGGTATGGGATGCAAGATGACATACGCAGATATGTGAAAGGGTGTGATACATGTGCTAGAGTGAAGCCACTAAATCAGAAACCAAGTACAGCAATGAGAAGTCGAAGACCTACTTCACCATGGGAGGTAGTCAGCATCGACTTGATGGGTCCATACCCACGCACATCACGTGGAAAAACGAATATATTGGTTGTGACTGATCTTTTCACTAGATGGATCGAAGCATTTCCATTGGGGGCCACGTCGACCTCGAAGATAGCACAAGTACTCAAAGATGAAGTATTCAGTCGATATGGTTATCCGAGAGCAGTACTTAGTGATAATGGTCCCCAGTTCAGATCAAAAGAATGGAAAGCAGCGAACAAAGATTGGAACACAGAGATATGGACAACACCAATATACCATCCACGAGCCAATCCCACGGAACGCCAGAACCAGGAATTAAAGAAGTTGTTGCGATTACATTTGTTGGATCAAGCACACAAGAATTGGGACCAGCAGCTGCACAAATCATTATTTTCGATACGAAACAGAGCCAATAGAACAACTGGTTTTTCGCCTGCCCAATTGTTACTGGGGGCAGAAATGAAGAAGCCTGGGGATTGGCAGATACAAGTCGAAGAAGAGCCTCAAGATATTGAAGAATGGGTTAACGAAAGAGACCAAGAACGCAAGGAAAATGTTGAAAGAGCTCGGCAAACAATATTTGCCAATGCCGAAGTTAATGACCAAGTGGAAACGGGACTCGTTTACCAACCAGGAGAGTCCGTCTGGATGCACAATCAAGTGCTCAGCAGTAAGGTGGAGGGTGTCCATAGTGGATTGGCACCGAAGTGGAAAGGGCCTTACAGAGTGCTGAGGAGTTTACCAGCTGGAATATATGTTGTGGATACAGTGCCTCCCACGAAGATACATGGAGGTCTCTTGAAGCCGGCCAGTGCAAGGACCGTCGCCAATGGGAATCTGGGAAGATTGAGTGTGGGGAACGAGGTGTTCGGCCAACTACTTCCAGATCGATTGGGGGGTCAGAGGCATGGAGGTGATGGAAGACGACGGGATGTACCAAGTGTGGACGAGCCAGAGGCCAGAGCATTAGAGCCAGGGTACAACTTGCGGCCCAGACGACCGGCAATCAACACCAGGCGCCATTGAAGAGTGAAGAACTGATGTGTACGTACAGTTTTAAGTTATGCTAGCTAGCTAAATGTACTAGTACAATTGAAATAATTCAAATAGTTCTTAAGTCAAAAATTGGTCGACCAAACATAATAAGCAAATTAGAAAATGTGTGTTGGAATCTAGAGGGGGAGATTTTGTTGTAATGAAAATTATTAAGAATAATTTTTTTGATCCAACACACATTTTAATTATGAAAGTAAAATATTACGAAAAATATTTTAGATAACAATATTTTTCTCCTTGCAAAAAGAAGGAGTTTTTTTTTGAAAGTACAAAAAGAAAATAATATAGCTCGATTTATTTTTTTTTCTTAAACAAAGTTTTTTTTTAAGTCGAAAAATGATAATAAGATTAATAGATACTTTTGATTTAAAGTTTTTCTATTTAGAAAGAAAAAAATCAAAAATTGAAAAAAATTATTGCATATAATTTAATTTAAGAGAATCAAAAGTTATACAAATTGAATGTTTTACAAAATAACATAAATAGATCACAAATAAATAATTTTGTAAAAACAAGATAATTTTTGTAAACAAAAGTAAGCTAGCTTACAGTTATGAATGTATCATACAATTTGTGTATAGATTTTAAATTGACACTGGCCGTGAGCATTAAGTCACTGCTTGAATATCAACCAAGCGGGGTATGACTATGGGTCAAACCCAAAGAGAGGTATAATTTTTAATTAATTTTTATAAATTGTCTGAACACTCCGACTACGTCCATGGGTGTTGATATACTAAATATTCTAGAAGCCTCCATGCAAAAATATATTGTCAAAAACATAATATTTATTCATAAAAACAATCATATTCTAGAACGACCCATGGTGGGTATATAAACCGTGACCAGTGTCGATTCAAATCAGTTTAAAATCGACCATTGTCCGAAGAGTTTTAAATCGATCATTGTGCGATTAGTATAAAAGTTTAATATCAAGTATTGTCTAATTAGTTCAAAGTATATAATTGTTGATCAATCCAGATCAAGTTAAAGTTGGAATTTGTACAAGTAATTTGGTCAAGTAGTTCAAAGTTTAACATTGTGTGAAAAAAATTAATAGAATTGTTGAAAAAGAAATTGGATAATCGTTTTTTTTTTTAAGCAATAAAATCAGGTTTTTTTTTTGTTTCGTAAAAACTTGTGTTTAATTTAATTTAATTTTTTTTTTCTTTTCTTTAAACAAAAACGTGCGTGTTGTTCCAATTACAAAATATTTAGTAATATCGTTTACTAATATATTTTTTTTTGTTTTTGTCGAGTATCGGAATCATTGCAGGTTCGGGCAGCGCTCCTTTGAGGATAAAGAGAGCCAAGATACCGCGACAGAAGAAAATACAAAATATAAAATATCTCTGTGAATAGTAGAACAATCGAAAAATGCGTAAGGAATAAAGTTGTAGAAAACCATTTTAGCTACAATTCATCACCTCATCATTTTTGCTCAAACTCTAATGTGTATATAGATATTAAGGGAGATATGTCAAACTTTGTGTTTCCCCCTTCCTTTAAACCCACCTTTCCCCTTGCCCGATTTTACACATTAACGAACTTGACCTTTTGAATTCCAAAAGCGCCTCAAATACCAAATTTCATTCCAATCAGATTAAAATTGTGACCGCTAGAGCGATTACAGACACATATACATATATATATATATATATATATATATATATATATATATATGTATGTCCATATATATTTATATATATATATATGTATATATATATATATATATATATATATGTATATATATATAAATTTTAAAGATGGTGTTTTTCGACATCTACTAGGTTGGATCGATGGACATTTGAAGAAATTTTTGCAAAATTTTGAAGTCGGTACGAGACCAATAGCTCTATTTCCTTTCAGGAAATTCGCTTAAAGTATCGTATAAAGTCAAGAAAATGGGTAAGCTACAATTTGAATTTACATTATTGCCGGCAAATGACGGAAAAACAAATGTATTGAGCATAACCTCGTAACCAGCATTTCAAAAAGTGAAAAACTGTATAAAAAAAAGATATCAATATAGAAAAGTTTGGATTACATTAACTGAAGAACTTAAATCAGTTTATATTGATGATGATAACATACAGTTTTCTTATCAGTATCTAGAATTATTAGACCAAGAAGCACTAGCATCAGCAGCAATTTACCCAGAAAATACAAACACTTTAAACAAAATTCTCGAAAAATTAGTAAATAGAGATTCTGAAATAAATGAACAACGAAATATAAAAAAAAAATTCGTTACGCAGGAGCTGCTTCAACTTAGCGAATTTCCTTAAAATACATAAATCAGTTTCTAGCGGTCACAATTTTAGTTTGATTAAAATGAAATGTCGTATATGATTTTAGTATTTGCAAGGCCAATTTTATTAATAAATGTAATACGTGAAGGGGAAATGGGGGCATAAAGAAAGAAGAAAACACAAAATACAAATTATCTCTTTTAATATTAGAACAATCAAAAAATGCGTAAGGAATAAAGTTTTAGAAAATCATGTTTGCTACAATTCATCGTCTCATCATTTTTGCTCAAACTCTAATTTAGTTTTCAATCTTAAACCGTCAATATTTCTGTAAATATTAGTGTAACAGAAAAAATGATAAGAAACAAAACTACAGTAAAATTTAATACCTAAAACTTTAATTCTTATAAATTTTTCAATTTTTCGAATATTAAGGGAGATATGTCAAATTTTGTGTTTCCCCCTCCCTCTAAACCCCCCTTTCCCCTCGTTCGAATTTGCCCATTAACAAACTTGACCTTTTGAATACCAAAAGCGCCGCAAATACCAAATTTTATTCCGATAAAATGAAAACTGTGACCGCTAGAGTGATTACAGACACATATATATATATATATATATGATATATATATATATATATATATATATATATATATATATATATATATATATATATATATATATATATATATGTCCATAGATATATATATATATATATAAATTTTACAGATGGTGATTTTTGACATCTACTAGGTAGGATCGACGGACATTTGAAGAAATTTTTGCGAAATTTTGACTTCGGTACGGGACCAATAGCTCTATTTCCTATCAGGAAATTCGCTAATAAAGCTGAAAAATTTGCGCTCGAAAAGTTTACTAGTAAAAATAATAAAGCAAATCAATGGATAGAAAATTTTGAAAAAAAATGCTTACGTTTGAAAATAATATCGGATGAAAACAAAATAGAAATATTAAGACTCTTTATGGATAAATCATGTATGGACTCGTATAGTTCAATGTTAATTAAACTAGCATTGGAATCAGAATGGTGAATATGGAAAAATAAATTTTGTGAGTCTTTTGCAAATAAAGGTTGGAATCCAATAACATATGCTTTAACATATAGGCAAAAAGTAGGTTCATTACTAGACTATGCAATAAAAATAGAAGAACTATTACTTGATATGAGAAGATCCATTGATACAGGTACCTTAGTAGATTTAGTCGCAGCTGGATTACCAGAGTTCATTCAGAACAGAATGGACAGAGAAAGAATGAGATCAGCAAATATGAACACATGGTTAAAAAAAGAAATTTTGAAACAAAGAAAAGTAACGTAAATTTAAACAAACAAAATGAAAAAAAATCTTGTCTCATCTGTACAAAATTAGGAAAAAGCACAAGATATCATCCAGAAGCAGCATGTTATTTTAAAGATACACAAGATAAAAATATCAAACATGTTAATAATTCAGAAATTGAAGTAGAATTAAATGATGATAACCAAAAAAACGAGTAGATACACCATTAATAAAAGTCAAACTAGTAAATAATGATAACATAAAATTAAATGGTATTTAGGACTCTGGTTCAAATATTTCTTTAATTAATTCAAAATTGTTAAAAATAAATGATGATAATAAAAAACAGATGAACACTGACAAATTAATAATAATTAATGGTGTAAGTAAAACAATTGGTTTGGCTACTTTGAAAATAAAAATTTTTGAAATTGAAAAAGATGTAGATATATAATTTATAAAAGACCTTACAGATGGAAGACAGCATGGAAGACAGAACTGAAATAGAAAATCAAGTAAATCAATTATTAGAGAACAAATTAATAAAAGTATCACATAGTCCTTTTGATTCCTTTTGCTGCACCGGTCATAATAGCTTTTTAAAAATAAGATATAAGAAAACTAGACTATGTATCGATTTTAGAGATCTAAATAAATTAGTTGTACCTCAAGCACAACCATTTCCGTTGATAGAAGATCTAATAATAAAAACAAGAAACTGTAAATATTCCTCTTCGCTGGATATTAACTCAGCATTTTGGTCAATGACCCTCATAATAGAATAGAAGAAGACAGGGTTTGTAACTCAATCAGGTCCTTTTCAAAGGACTTGCCTTCCGTTTGCCTTAAAAATATCTCCAGCAATATTCAAAAGAATATTAAGTAATATATTAAGGAAAAATAAATTAACGGATTTTGCAGTGAATTATATTGATGATATACTTATATTCTCTAAAACATTCGAAGATCATATTCAACATTTAAAATTATTATTAGAAGCCATAAAAAAAGAAGGTTTTAGATTGAAATTCACAAAATGTACATTTGCAGAAAAAAAAATTAAGTATTTAGGACATATAATACAGGACAACACGGTCAAACCAATAAAAGATAACATAAGATCAATCAGAGAACCAATACCCAGAACACAGAAAAATATAAGACAATTTTTAAGTAAAATTAATTTCTATCACGAGTATATACCAAGAAGCGCAATCATTTAAGAATCATTGCACAATTTCCTTAGAATACAAAAATCACTCTCTAGTGGTCACAACTTGAGTCTGATCAAAATGAAATGTATATTATTTTAGTATTTGCAAGTCCAATTTTATTAATAAATGACACACGGCGACGGGAATGGGGGGGGGGGGTGTAAAGAAAGAAGAAAACACAAAATATTAAATATCTCTCTTAATATTAGAACAATCGAAAAACGCGTAAGGAATAAAGTTGCTCAAACTCTAATGTGTACAATGATATTAAGGAATTTAGTTTTCAATATTAAACCGTCAATATTTCTGTAAATATTAGTGTAATAGTAAACTTGATAAGAAACAAAATTACAGTAAAACTTAGTACCTACAACTCTACTTCTTATAAATTTTTAGATTTTTCGAATATTAATGGAGATATTTCAAATTTTGTTTCCCCCTCCCTCTAAACCCCCCTTTCCCCTTGTCCAAGCACCTCAAATACCAAATTTCATTCCGATAAAATGAAAACTGTGACTGCTAGAGTGATTACAGGCACACATATATATATATGGATATATATATATATGTATATATATATATATATATATATATATATATATATATATATATATATATATATAATATATATATATATATATATATATAAATTTGACAGATGGTGATTTTTGACAGCTACTAGGTAGGACCGATGGCCATTTGAAGAAATTTTTGCGAAATTTTGACTTCGGTACGGGACCAATAGCTCTATTTCCTTTCAGGAAATTCGCCAAAATCAGAAATTTATATGGACGAACGAGTGTCAAAAAGCATTTGATAAAATCAAACAACTTCTGTGTTCCCAGCCAGTCCTCAAAATCTTCGACCAAAAATCTACACAGACGTATCGATAGAAGGAATCGGTGCAATATTGAAACAAAGACAACCCTCGGTGTTAAGAAAAACCAGTTGCATATATATCAAAGAAGCTTAATGAAGTACAGAAGAAAAAAAGGCTATATATTTAGAATGTTTAGCAATTAAAGAAGCTATAAAATATTGGCAAAACTGGTAAATAGGAAAAACATTTACGGTTTACTGTGATCACAAACCGTTAGAAAATATGAATATAAAATCAAGACCTGATGAAGAACTGGGAGAATTAACATACTATTTATCTCAATATGACTTTGAAATTAAATATAACCCAGGGAAAACTAATTTAGAAGCAAATTGTTTAAGTAGAAATCCTGTATTAGAAGCAGATGAAACCACACATGAACATCTAAAAATAGTAAATCTGATTAATATAAATGATATTGCTTCCGACCAAACCAATAACAAAGATATTTACAAAAATAATAAAATAATAAAAAAAGAAGAAGTTTGTTCCAGAATTTTGAAGAAAAAAGAAAGAATAATTTTATCTGAAAAATTTAGCATCGAACTTATACGAGATGTTCATGAAAGCTTGGGCCATATCGGAATTGAACACAAGCAAAAGATGATTAGCCCATATTATACAGCAAACAATCTTACGTAAAATATAAAGAAAATTTGCGAAAACTGTGAAATATGCATAAAAAATAAGTCAAGAGGTCAGAATAAATATGGTCTTCTATCCCACTTAGGTCCAGCCACAAAACCTTTTGAAATAGTATCTATAGATACAATAAGTGGTTTTGGTGGTTCAAGGTCAACAAAAATATACCTACATCTATTAGTTTATCATTCACGAGATACGCATTTATACTAACTTCTAAAACCCAAAATTCATTTGATTTTATAAAACTTGTCTCATTTGTAACAGATATTTATGACACTGGAATGGTGCTCACAGACCAATATCCAGGTATAAACTCAAAAGAGTTTAAAACCTTCTTAGAAGAAAAATCAATATCACTGCTAATCACGGCAGTAAATGCACCATTCTCAAATGGCCTAATTGAAAGACAAAACCAGACGTTAGTAAATAAAATCAGATGTAAAATAAACGAAAAAAACAAAACGATATCCTGGACGACAGTAGCACATAATTGTGTAAAAAAATACAACAAAACTGAGCATTCAGTTACAAAATTTTCACCAGAATATTTATTATATGGTACAAATGTTGCTATTTTACCATAGGAACTGAAACAAGAAAAATCAAAAACTAATTGGATAACAGATAGACAAAGAGCGCTAGAAAATTCAATACAATCTCATGAATATAAAAAAAAATTATTTGATAAAAATAGAAAAAAATTTCTTATTCCAAGCGAGAGACTTAGTTTATGTTGAAAACGGCAATAAACTAAACAGAAAAAAGTTAGACGAATTCAATATTCAGACTCAGATTCAATATACAAGATTGATACAGGTCACAGAAAATCAGAATCTAATCTATTCCACATCAATAAACTAATACCAAGTACTTCAAGTGAGAATAACGGATTACGATGACTTTTACACCTCTAAGAAAATTCTGCTGAACTTTCTCTCCCGCGAGGGGAGATGTAAAGAAAAGTATTTATCCAATTTACCATAGTAACCGCTTTAAACAGTAACATGGTAACCACTTTAAACAAATTCAAAAGTGTAAAATTATGAAAATTAACTAATAATAATTTGTTAAAAGAATTGACATAAAGTATAAACTTTAATTGTCGTTTCTTCATTTTTAGGTAAAGTTTTCTTTGTAAATAGTTTTTGTAAATAGGTTTTAATAAATAAATCTTTATTTTTAGAGCAACTTCAGAGTTTGTATTATTTATGTCAATCATCTTATATATATATATATATATATATATATATATATATAATTTTACAGATGGTGATTTTTGACATCTACTAGGTAGGATCGATGGACATTTGAAGAAATTTTTGCGAAATTTTGACGGGACCATTAGCACTATTTCCTTTCAGGAAATTCTTTAATAAAAGCTTATAATATTTGAATAAACGTACTCATATTGAAACAAACTAAACAACTGATGGAAATTTTTATTTGAATTTTACAATAAACATAATAACATATTCGATATTCAAAATCGACTGCCTATATCTAATCACACTACCATGTAGAGACTATTATAACAACCACAAATTTCCCATTTTTTCGGATGTAGCGTTGGGAAAATTTAATTTCTTTGATCTACAAATAAGTTTTGAGATATCCCAAGTCAAATGCAAAAATTCGCCACCTTATAAGATGTCAGAAAGTAGCATAAACTTGAACACAAAAATTTAATTTTTGCTTTTCCATATGTTCCGTTGGGAAAATTAAATTTTCCCAAAGGTTCTTATATAAGGATTCGAAAATTTCGCGTCGAATGCAAAAAATCGGATCCTTCTAGCATTTCTGGAAGTGGAGCAACAAAGTTTCAAAAAGCGTGCACAAATCTCACAAGTATAAATTAAGTATATATAAATAGAAAATATGGACCAATCATAGAGCAGCAATATTTCCTATGTTAATTTTATCAAAACAAAAACGTAAAAATTTTCCATTTCCCGATATATATATATTTCATGGTTTGATAATTGTCCTTTCGGGTTTGGCCCTATATCTAACTGTATGTCATATATCAACTTTTAAAGACTCATGGTTTAGGCCCTGGAGTTATGATTACGTTCCCTCGTTTCGTTTAGAAGATATTTCGGGGTCAAATCTGCCCTTATTTTAAGTACTAGTACTGTAAGCGCAAAGGCAAAAAAGTTTTTAAACATGCCTGTCGCACTGTCGCACTACCTGTGCTGTCGGACAGGTAGCCTGTCGCACTACCGTGCTCTAGATAACACAAATTAAAAAATAAATAAAACCCCCAAAAAATAAAATAGAATTCCGACAAAAAAAAAGTTAAACCAAAGGTTCGAATATTCCTCCATTAATTGCTAAACAATATCCGAGTCCAATATTTTCTAGCACTTGAGGAGAAATATTCGCAAAATTGTCAACAATTCCTTGCCTTTATCGTTGCAAAGGTTCAGGCCTATTCCGGGAATAGATCTGTGTTTTGAGAAATCCCTACAAAAAAAACGTAAGGAGATAGAACTGGCGATCTGGCTGACCACTTGAGGGTTTCAAAACCACTCATAAGACGTTCCTGGAAGGTTTATTCCAGGAATTACCTTACTATCCTGGCATGGAGTGCATGGCAACCATCTTGTTGAACCATACCTTGTTGAACCATACAGATTCTTGGTCTAAATTAAGATGTATAACAGTTGGCAATGTACTATTTCGTAACAAACTCAAATATTTTTGAGAATCTAAAGAGCCGTCAATGAAGAATGGTCCTATAATATGGTCACCCAATATTCCAGTCCAGACATTCAGTGTGGAAACTGAGTTCGGGTACTGATATTTCGATGCTGATTGGCCTGAGACCAATATCGCATGACAGATGGATTATGTTTTCCATGTATAGGAAAAGATGATTCATCAGTAAATAAAATATTTCTGATGAAATTATATTTCATCAGATTCGCCATTTCCATCACAGCTTCACAAAACTCCATCCTGCGATAAGAGTCCCCAGCCAATATATTTTGGGTTTTTCCATATTTAAAACATTTAAAATTTTTCGGCTTCCAAATGTTTGCAACTGTAGGGTTGCTTAGGCCCACTTCTTCACCAACTTCTCTTATCGATTTTTTTTCGTCAATAAATAATAAACTACAAACTGCTATATCCCTCTCTTAATTTTTTTGTGGGGCTTCATCATCTTTATCTTGGTGGCAGTCTTTGCAATCAGATATACAACCCCATTTTTCAAAACAGCTAATCATATGAGTAACTATTCGCATGCTTGTCGATTGCCTATCCACAAATGCCACAATAAATCAATTGACACATTCCTTTGCCGAATGTCCCCCATAGTACTATTTAATAATTTGCACTTTTTCTATTATTGTGTAATAACCCATTGTTGGAATACGTTTATACCATTAAAAAGCAACCACATATTTCCTATGCATTCACAAACGTGATGAATAATACTATTATAAATTAAGGATGCATCACTAAATCCCCACTCTTAAATAAAATCAAACACACATGAACCCACAAGCAGCATATAAGTATGTGTATGTATGGTTAGTAAATATTTCATTTATTTATTTGACATTGATTCTCTATTAGAAATGCTGTATATATATATATATATATATATATATATATATATATATATATATATATATATATATATATATTTATATATATACATATATATATATATATATATATATATATATATATATATATATTATATATATACATATACATATATATATATATATATATATAAATATATTTTACACACATATGTATATATATATATATATTTATATATATATATAAAGAGTGAGTCGAAGAAGGTGGATAATAGCACACACCTCCACTTCCTTCCACGAGTCTCCCGTTCTTCAAAAATATCCAATTGAATTCGATATACATAACCAAATGAAGACCACTCGTGATTGACTCACAGGCATGACAAACATCAAAGACATCAAAACAATGTGCGCATAAATAATCATATCCGGGAACCAGGACACCGATGGAAAACAAATATACGGTGCGGAGTACTAGGGCAACAAAAATTCATTATAATTCTTGCATAGTTGTCTTCCAATTTATTTATAGTTTTAATATTTATTATTATCGTATAATCCAGTCACTATATACATTTGGAAATGAGTGATATATAATGAGTAATAGAGTGGTGCTTTTGAATATTTTACGAGTATCGGAGGGACAGAGTTTTAAAAAGAAAGAAGAACGGGCAGTCGAGGGCGGACTTAACCCTGTGATCGCGTATTCGTATCCACCGAGACTTACCGTGATAGTCACATGGTTGAGATACCGATTGGATTGTTGGTAAATCCTTTTGGTTTATTATAATAAATTATGTTCATTGATGGAATCACCGTGCTGTGGCATATATTAGTATTATTTGTATTGTATCTGTATTTTGAACTTAAGCAAAATTACTGTGTCATCGTTAGGCCTACTATTTGTATTTACTGTTTGTGAAAGTACGGTGTTCTGTGTTATTGGAAACTGGTGAGTGATTGTATCTTATAAGGAAGATGCCTGACAACATGGATACTGGTTTAAACGACCATGCTCCCAAAGGTAATCCGACATATATATATATATATATATATATATATATATATATATATATATATATAGTTTATATTTATATTTATATATATATATAAGTTACAGATCCTGGAATGTGTATTAGTTTATATAAAATAACTATCTCTCTATTTCAAGGACATTGTAAAACAAACATGTAATGACGTACTTTGTACACATTACTTAAACATAACTTTCTAAAAACGTCCTTAACATTAAACTACATTCTAATCTGTACGACACTTTCTAAAATACCAAAAACTAGTATATAAGCCATTGCTAAATTGATAACGATTGTCTTTTTCATTACACAAGTTTGGCTTCTTGCACGCTTGATTGTAGCGAACTAGCGATAACTTATAAATTGTATAATTGTTATTGTATTTAAAATAAAATAAATTATAATATTGTATTTTTGTTAAATTAAATAAAGTATTTTTTTTATACATTTCGAGATCGAAAATATAATTGACGCAGCCGGTGGGATAGTGTCGTTATTACAGCACTATCAGCGTCCATCGTACAGTCACATTAAAAAGTACAAAAATCGACTTAGTGAAATTTACGAATGCATTTCTATGCTTAATGGATCGAATCTACTGAACAAATAAATATTATTATATTTTTCAATCGAAAAATTGTGTCTTGGAAAGTAAGCAGCATTGTGGTTAATTGTTGAACACTTCAAGTGGATATTGAAGCAAGTGGAATTAATTCTGGTTCATCAATTAACACTAAATTGTTAAAACATAATGTGGATGTTGTTCTTAATCCAACTGTGAGTAACATTACTTTTGATTATTGCTTATAATATCCTTAATGTCTAAATTCCCCAAAACACGCAAATCCAAATTTTCTCCTGTTGAAATACAAAAATCGATTTCCTCAGACGATTCAGACTCTTCAAACACAGACTCAGACGCTGACTCTGTGGATTTAACAAATAATAATTCAAATACTTTTATACCAGTATTAAACGAAATAGCAACGCAAGTTGAATCAATTGAATTGAACGATAACTTCAGCCTTAATATTAGTAACGAAATTACAGCAATGGCTTCCACATTTACTGTAATGGATTTGTTGAAAATCATTTCAACTTTTGATGGTTCCTCTGGAACTTTAAACCGAATTTTGCGTAATGCAAATAGAATAGTTAACGCAGCAACCGATGTTTCAAATAAAGAAATAATCAGAGACCTAGTGCGAAAAAAGATAATCGGCAAAGCGAATGATGTATTAGTTTCCATAGGACACCCAGCAGACTGGACAACTATCGAAACACACTTAAGAACTCAGTTCTCCGATAGACGCACTGTAGAAACAATACTTTGTCGCGGTATCCTGGCTCTCTTTATCCTCAAAGGAGCGCTGCCCGAACCTGCAATGATTCCGATACTCGACAAAAACAAAAAAAATATATTAGTAAACGATATTACTAAATATTTTGTAATTGGAACAACACGCACGTTTTTGTTTAAAGAAAAGAAAAAAAAATTAAATTAAACACAAGTTTTTACGAAACAAAAAAAAAACCTGATTTTATTGCTTTAAAAAAAAATGATTATCCAATTTCTTTTTCAATAATTATTTTAATTCTTTTTCACACAATGTTAAACTTTGAATTACTTGACCAAATTACTTGTACAAATTCCAACTTATACTTTGATCTGGATTGAACAACAATTATATACTTTGATACTAGCGGACAATAGTCGATATTAAACTGATCAGACACGATTTAAAAACTCTGATACTAATCGCACAATGGTTGATTTTAAAACTCATCAGACACGATTTTAAAACTGATTTGAATCGATACTGGTCACGGTTTATATACCCACCATGGGTCGTTCTAGAATATGATTGTTTTTTTTTGAATAAATATTTTGTTTTTGACAATATATTTTTGCATGGAGGCTTCTAGAATATTTTAGTATATCAACAACCATGGACGTAGTCGGAGTGTTCAGACTATTTATAAAATTAATTAAAAATTATACCTCTCCTTGGGTTTGACCCATTGTCTCACCCCGCTTGGTTGATATTCAACTAGCGACTTAACGGACATGGCCAGTGTGAATTCAAAATCTATATACAAATTTTATGATACATTCATAACTGTAAGCTAGCTTACTTCTGTTTACTTGTTTCACAAAAATTATCTTGTTTTTACAAAATTATTTATTTGTGATCTATTTATGTTATTTTGAAAAACATACAATTTGTATTACTTTTGATTAAAATTAAATTATATGTAATAATTTTTTTCAATTTTTTATTTTTTTTTTTTTAAATAGAAAAACTTTAAATCAAAAATATCTATTAATCTTATTATCATTTTTCGACTTAAAAAAAAACTTTGACTTAAAAAAAATATTATTTTCTTTTTGTACTTTCAAAAAAACTCCTTCTTTTTGCAAGCAGAAAAATATTGTTTTGTTAAATATTTTGCATAATATTTTACTTAATATTTTTCTATTAAAACGTGTGTTGGATCAAAAAAATTATTCACAATAATTTTCATTACAACAACTTCATCGGCTTAATACTATTTCACAAGGTAATAAGCCCTTAGAACATTATTTCGCAGAAGTATCTGATCTGCAATCTGCAAACGGCATTGTTAAATTCAATCGACCAATCGAAACCCGCCGACTATATACTAGGACAAACGGATATGAACGTAATGATTGTGCTAAAATCATTCATTGCAGGTTTAGATCCCAAACTAGGATACATAGTTAGGGCTAATAATCCATCCTCAATCAAAAACGCATACGATATATGTTTAAACGAGTTAAGTATGCAGCAATCGAATTTAAACAGATTTAAGATTAACAATAGGCAACCTAGTTATAATTCAGATAATCACAGGAGACCTATTCATAACTCAAAACCCATAATGCAAAAACAAAAAGCTAATTACACACCGCATTACATGCAGAGACCCGTGAATAATTTCATTAACTTTAGACCACCACCAAATCCTCAAAATAACTCATATAATAGTAATTTCAAACCACCACAACAGTCAAATTCTCCAATGTTCAACAATCAAAACCCTTTTTATAAAAATCAAGCCTCACATCAAAGACCTCTTGTCCTTGCACAGCAACAATACCGACCTCAACAATCAAATCAACCCATAAACAGTACTTATAGACCACAGCAACAACAACCATTTAGACCAACCCCAATGGACATTAGTTTAGGTAATACAAGAAAAGTATTCCATAATACCGAAACTGACGATAAAATTTGCGATCAAACCTACAACCATCAAGAATACTATGACCCTTCGTACGATCAAACACCCGATCCTTATAACGATACGAACGAATATTTAGAAAATAATAAAGATGAAAATTTTACGAATGTAGCCTCGACATCCGATCCTCCGGACTGTTAGAGCTAAATTACCACAAAACCAACGGTACTCTCCCGTATATTTAAATCGATAAGTTACGATTCTTAATCGATACTGGAGCTGACAACAATTTTCTCGACCCAAAACATCTCATTTATTTCCCAACAACTATTCCAACTAATACAATCGTAAAAACTGCATTGAAAGAACATAAAATAACGCAGAAAGTCAGAGTCGACTATTTACCAAATTTAAATAATGACAAACCCATATTCTTTCTCATATTTAAATTCCATCATTTCTTTGATGGAATAATCGGTAACGAAACTTTACAAAAACTTAAAGCAAACATCGATTACGATTCAAATACTATAAATCTAAATGGAATCATAAACAAATTATACTTAAAACCCCTCGATAGGCCCCAAATTCACGTTATTAGCGGAAACGAACAAAAATTTATCTCCATAAAAACCAACATAAAGAATGGCGACGTGTTAATCCCCCATGTCGAAATTGACGATAAAATAAAAATCTTATCTGGCGTATACGAAGCAAATAACTTCATTGCTAAGGTACTTGTTACTAACGACTCACAAAAAGAACAAAAAAGAATAATTTCTCAGCCAATCCGTGCAGAACGCGTTCATAAAATTAGACAAGTAGGACTTAACAACACTGAAAACAAGAACGCATACGATTACCAATTCGCTGTAGATAATCTACGTACATCTCACTTGAACAACGAAGAAAGAAATAATACCCTTAAGCTCTGTTCTAATTATAGAGACATATTTCATACATACATCAGACGACATACCAATGTATACACGGTCATACAGATACCCTTATATACACAAAGATGAAGTGACTCGACAAATAAACTAGATGTTGGAAAAAAATATAGTAAGACCTTCTAACTCACCCTGGAGCTCACCCATCTGGATAGTTAGCAAAAAGGCCGACGCGTCAGGTAAACAAAAATGGCGTATGGTCATAGACTACATAAAACTCAACGAAAAAACTGTCGATGACAAATATCCCCTACCAAATATAACAGACGTTTTAGACAAGCTAGGAAAAAGTCAATACTTCACCACTTTAGATCTTGCCAGTGGCTTCCACCAGATCGAAATGAATCCGAAAGATATCCCAAAAACTGCATTTTTAGTAGACAATGGTCATTATGAATTCACTCGAATGACTTTTGGTTTAAAGAACGCTCCTGCTTCCTTTCAGAGAGTAATGGACAATATGTTACGTGAGTACATAGGTAAAGGAATATTTGTCTATATGGACGATATCATAATTTACTCATCTTCACTAACCGAACATATTGACATGTTACGCAAAGTATTTGACAAACTCAGAAAATCAAATTTTAAAGTACAGCTTGACAAATGTGAATTTCTCCATAAAGAAATCGAATTCTTAGGACATGTAGTCACTACGGAAGGTATAAAACCTAATCCTAAGAAACTAGACGCTGTAAAGAGATTCCCAATACCGAAAACAGTGACAGAAATCAAATCATTCTTAGGATTAATCGGTTACTATAGGCGTTTTATTAATAATTTTGCCAAAATAACTAAACCTATGACAGAATGTCTAAAGAAAGGCACAGTCATTAATATAAATGATACAAAATACAGGAAATGTTTTGAATACTGTAAAACACTTCTAAGTAATGATCCTATATTACAATACCCTGATTTTGAAAAACCATTTATCCTAACAACAGATGCAAGCAACTACGCTATTGGCGCTGTCCTATCCCAAGGAACACCTGGCTCAAATAAACCCGTTAGTAACGCTTCACGTACACTTAACAAATCTGAATGTAATTATTCCATGATAGAGAAAGAATTACTAGCAATTGTATGGGCATGTTAAACTTTCAGACCCTACTTGTACGGAAGAAAATTTAGAATTTTAACCGATCACAAGCTTTTAAAATGGGTTCATTCCCTCAAAGAACCTAACTCAAAATTAATAAGATGGATGATCAAACTCTCCGAGTATGATTTTTCTATTGACTACAAACCTGGTAAACAAAATACCAATGCAGATGCATTATCTCGTATACAGCTCAATAACAACGAAACTCAGTCTATTGATGTTGAAGTATCTACCCAACATTCAGCCGACGAAAACCTCTATAAAGGCATACCTATCGCAGAAAGAGCCTTAAATGAATTCAATAATCAAATAGTATTTGAAAAAACCATCGGTAACAAACATACAAATCTTTCATTTTTTTAAAATACTAGAAAACGACAAGTATTTGAAAACCCCTATTTCAAAAATGAATTTATCACGAATATTATTAAACAATACTTTTCACCTAATAAAGTAAACGCTGTCTACACAAATAACGAGACTCTTTCTAAATTAACAAACATTCATAAAGAATACTTCCAAAATTATAAAATAATACGTTGCACTAAAATACTTGAAGACATTGAAATCATAGACGAACAATCCCAACTCATAAAAGATTATCACGATATATCAATACACAGAGGCATCGATGAGACTTTACAACACTTAAAGAGACGATATTATTTCGATAATATGAAACAAAAAATGACGACATACATAAATTCATGTGAAGTTTGTGCTCTAGCAAAATATGAAAGACATCCCCTAAAACTTAAACAAAATCAAACCGAACAAGCAACAAGACCCTTCGAAATACTACATATAGACTTATCCATATAGTAGACCTAAATAGTTTAGAAACTACAACTTTAGAAATTAAGAATACTTTAACTAAATTAGAAGCCAATACTACATTTTTTTATAACCCTGATCTTTAACAGTCTGTTCAAAATCTATTAGATAAAGTTTACTCTCTTAAAATAAATCACCGACATACCCGTGGATTAATAGACGGACTAGGTAGTGTAATTAAGAAAATTACAGGAAATATGGACAATGACGACGCTCTAGAAATAAACAAACAGATACACAATTAACAAGACAACTCTTTTTTGATCAAAGATTCAATCAACAATCAACATAAACTAAACTCTCAAATGATCCAACGTTTCTCGAACATAACAATTCATAAACACAGAACAAACGCGATTACAAATTATATCAAAATCAATAAAAAATTACAGTAATATCGAGCATCAACTACTTGCCACCCAAGTCTACTTTTCTTTACAAACCCAAATCACTATACTTACCGATCATGTAGATAACATTATCCAATCAGTGCAATTGGCACAACTTGGCTTGTTATCAAAACACATTTTAAATAAAAATTAATTATCACTTGTTAAAAGCAAACTTCCACAAATCATTCAAAATTATAATGACGAACAAATTTACGAA
The DNA here is from genome assembly GCA_963920215.1 of Nineta flava. Classification (NCBI taxonomy): domain Eukaryota; kingdom Metazoa; phylum Arthropoda; class Insecta; order Neuroptera; family Chrysopidae; genus Nineta; species Nineta flava. Next base: position 72,028,449 of record OY986040.1, read on the forward strand.
ATCTTAGAATTAAAAGCTTATTTCAACAATACTAACCTAATTTTTGTTGTACAAATCCCACAAATGACCAATGAATCATACACAACCTACAGGCTAAGACCTCTGCCCACAAATCATAATACAATAATTATCCCAAAATCCAATTACCTGCTCCTTAATCAAAAGCAGTATTCATTCGTAACTAAACCTTGCAAGCAGATAGAACAACTCTATATGTGTAAGCAATTACAATTACAAAATAATTCAATCAACACTTGCGAAGTAAAAATCCTTCAGAACGAACCAGCGCAATGCACGCTACATCACACTGTCGAAACGAGTTTTATAGAAGAAATCGAAAGTAACCACATAATAGCTTACGTTAATGAACCTATAATACAACCTGTGGCAAAAACATCACCAAATTTACTGGAAAACTGTATATTCATTATAACAAATAACAAATCATCTACAACAACTTGGAAATAACGCTATTATCCAACGATTCTACACTGGATGTATTAAACTTAAAAACTCTTGAAAACACGAATGAACTAGAACTCATCAAATATCAACATTATACTCATATTTCTACAAATATTATTATCTTAATTATTTTTCTTATTTTTACATTTATTTTTAGTTATTTTAAATATTATAAAAATAGAAAGAATCGTTCTAGAATTATTGAAACGACAAAGTATACGCCTTCAGCACCCCAAGAACCTGTGGAGCTCTCACAAAAAGCCCCAATAACCTTTCTGTTCTGAGACGTATTTGTTAATTATTGGTATTAATTACTCTCAAATCCTATTTAAAACGTTTTTTTTTCTTCAATCTCAACTATTAAATTTTTAATTAAAACTCCCTAAATTTAAAATAATCCATATGCATACGGAGGTTAATGCTAGTCAAATGTTTCAAATACTAGTCAAATTTAACCTCAATGTTTCAGCACTTACGGATGACGTTTAAACACACACAAAAAAATCAAAACTTACAAGATTTATATGTCTTTTATTTATATTTATTTAAATAATAATTTAATTTTAAAAGAATTGTTCATGAACATTATTCAGGTAATTAATATTAAATATGAATTACACTATAACTTTACACAAAAAAGTTATTTATAATCTTTTAGAGGTTACGATTAGTACGAAAATTCTTAAGAGGAAATTATTTAATAACATTAAACGTTAAACAGACTTAAATACATAAAAATATTACGAAGAATAATAAACACGAAATATTATAACATTTAACAAAAATACGTACAACAATAATTAATTTACTTATCAATAATGTCTGTAAATATTCCGAAACAAAACGTATTGGAATATTAGATAAATTCCACGTTCTTCGGACGAGTCGACCGTCTTGATCGATAATACAAACGCAAGAGAAATGATATTTTAATAAATCACCATGGAGGTAATTTTTCAATTTGGCATAATTCCACAAAGAATCAAACAGTCGGTCATCTTCCATATCAGACACGAATCCTATTGTCGAATAATTGAACTGAATAAGCTTTCTAAAGTTTATACCGATGTCTTACTTAAAAGAAAAAGAAATCTATAAAACACAATTCAGCAACTGAAGAAATAAATATCAAAATCAAACGATTAGATTTCAAAATGTTTTAAATCAATAATGGTGAGTTTTATACATAATTTATATAAATTAATCATAAATTAACCACAAACTATAGCATTAAATGATAACATAATAATGACGATTATTTTCGTTTCAATTCAAAGCTCCATCTTAAGGAGGGAGGAGTTACAGATCCTGGAATGTGTATTAGTTTATATAAAATAACTATCTCTCTATTTCAAGGACATTGTAAAACAAACATGTAATGACGTACTTTGTACACATTACTTAAACATAACTTTCTACAAACATGTAATGACGTACTTTGTACACATTACTTAAACATAACTTTCTAAAAACGTCGTTAACATTAAACTACATTCAAATCAGTACGACACTTTCTAAAATACCAAAAACTAGTATATAAGCCATTGTTAAATTGATAACGATTGTCTTTTTCATTACACAAGTTTGGCTTCTTGCACGCTTGACTGTAGCGAACTAGCGATAACTTATAAATTGTATAATTGTTATTGTATTTAAAATAAAATAAATTATAATGTTGTAGTTTTGTTAAATAAAATAAAATATTTTTTTTATACATTTCGAGATCGAAAATATAATTTATATTTTCGATATACATATATATATATATATATATATATATAAATATATATATATCTATATACATATATATATATATATATATATATATATATATATAAACCGAACATTTTGATTGATTGAACACTTATTACTTTCATGTACATAATCGCTGTTAATTAACGTTTTGACTATTATTTTAAACTTCGTTGTAATAATTAATTTTTTGTAATTATTAATATTTTCAACAATTAACAATTGTAACAATTAAATATTTGAAACAATTAATATTTTAAATAAATAATTTTTATTTAAACATAAACTTCTACCGAGTTTATAACTGGCGCAGCCGCTGGGATTAGTTTGGAAAATACGTTACTAATTAGCGTCCATCGTAAAACTTTAACGTTAACATTGGAATCATTGTTGTTAAGTATTACGAGTATCATTCAAGATTTTGGGACGATCCTACGAACCAAACAAATTTGTTATACACTCGACGAACTGGAAAATTTTGTAAAATAATCTGGAAAATTTTGGATAATTTACTGGAAAATATTTTGAAAATAAAAATTGGAAATTGGTAACGGCAACATTTAACTCAAGTGAACACATTTTCGACGGTTTATCGAAAACTTATGGTTAATCATCGAAACTAACAAGGGCATATTGTAATTTTCGACTTCAGCATTAACTCGTGAAGATTTGGAATCAAGAGCACATTGGTTCAACTAATATGTGGAAATTGTTCATAATACTGTTGTAAGTACATACTTTCCTTAATTATTTTCATATTCTATGCCTAGATCACCATATCCTATTAGAAGAAATTTTAATAAATCTAAAAGAAACGACGGTTTATCGTTTCTAAATAGAAATTAAACGTCTGAGGGCATATCGCACAGCGAAGGTAATAATAGTAGTAATAAGTCATTTAATTTAATAAAAAATATAATAATGAAACCACCAGAATCTATCATACAATCAACTGCATCCATAGAAACAGTAATCAAACATTTTCACATTTCCGACGTAATAAAAACTATTATTCCATTTGACGGAAATAAAAATAATTTATATAACTTTATAGATAGTGTAGATGTAGTTTAAATTAGTGGATGAAAATATCAAAAACATTTATTGCAATGAAATTAGGAAAAAATTTGTAGGACTTGCAAACGACGTACTAAACCAGTACGGCAGGATTAGGGATTGGGGTACAATTAAATCAATTCTCATATCACACTATGCAGAGAAGAGGGACGAATTTAGTTTGACGCGCAACTTATATTCATAACAACAAGGTAATCAACCAGCCGAACTATTCTTTAGTAAAATTAATGAAATTTTAGCTAGCCTCATTAATAATGTTTCTCTTCGACCTGGAGACGAAGCATCTAAGAATACTAAAATTATTTACTATAGAAAGGTAGCACTGGATTGTTTCCTCACAGGGCTCAATAGAAAAATAGGTAACATTGTCAGAGCATTCCAACACAAAAACTTGGGAGAAGCATGGCAACGCGTGCAAACGGAGCAAAATGTTTTCTATAAACAAACACAGCACCAGGGTAAACCTGTTCAGAAAATAGTCCCGACACAACAAATACAACAACCTAGACAAATAACACGACACATACCACCAAATTTTAACAATAGATCTTCTCCAAATGTTAATCAACAATGGCAAAACCCATTTAGTAACCATCAACGATTACATTATAGACCACCGCAATATAACAACCATCAAAACATTAATCAATTAAATAAACCCAATTTTAGCACTAATCAAATTCATAATAGACCACAACAACCCAACAACCAACCTAACAGATTTAGACCAGAACCTATGGACACGTCCTCGGGAAATACTAGACAGTATAATAACAATATGTTTAGATCAACAGGACCCCCTAACTTTGTATCTAAAGAATTGTTTAACGTTGAAAACAACTATGACCAACAAGGTAATACCATACACGATACAGGAACAACAGACAACTCGTATTACTCAAATCAAAATGATTTTCAATTCTATGATACACCTGATCAAGTTGAATTTAATCAACCTGATCTAAATGAAATCGAATATATTGAAGATCAGGATTTTCTGGCTACAGCCTCGAATCCGCCGGCATCGTAGACCTTAACTCACACCGATCAAACGGAGCCCTACCTTATAAAATGATTCAAAATGGATTCCATAAATTGAAATTTCTTATTGACACTGGAGCAGACAATAATTTTATCGACTCAAAACAAGTAACCGACTTAAAATTAATACCTACGAACACTAACGTTAAAACTGCATTACAGACTCACAAGATTTCACATAAAGTAAAAGTAAAATATCTAAAGGAATTAAATAACCATGTACCTTTAAATTTTATGTATTTAAATTCCATTACTACTTTGACGGAATCATAGGGAGTCAGACACTACAAGACCATCAAGCTAACATTAACTATAACAACCATTCAATTAATTTCGGAAACGTAACAAACAAATTAAACTATAAACCCTGTAGGACCCCACAGGTACATACTTTAGAAGCATACGAACAAAAATTTTTAACAATCCCCACTCTAATTAAAAATGGCGACATATTCATACTACAAATTAAACTCAATTAGAACGTACATACAGTAAGTGGTATATACCAAGCAAAGGACTCATTCGCAAAAGTTTTTATAACAAATGAAATAGATTCACCACAAACAATAATAATTTCACAACCGTTAAACAGTGAATCGCTCACTAATTATCACGAATTATACAACATTCATTCAAATTCAATGGTAGTTGAATATTCAGATAATTACGATTTTGGTTTGAAAAATATCCGAATGAAACATCTAAATAAAGAAGAACAAGACGCTCTAATATATACTTGTACTGACAACAGAGACATATTTTACACATCCGACCAAAATATGACGTTTACATCTGATGTTAAACTTTCTATTGTAACAAAAGATGAATTGCCGATATACACGCGCTCATACCGATACCCCCATTGCCACAAAGAAGAAGTGACACGACAAATTAACGAGCTCTTATAAAATTAACGAGAAAAATATAATTAGACCTTCCAATTAACCATGGTCATCACCAATTTGGATTGTCGCGAAGAAAGCTGACGCTTCGGGCAAAAAGACATGGAGATTAGTAGTCGATTATTAGAAACTAAATGAAAAGACAATAGACGACAGATACCCTTTACCCAACATATCTGACATACTAAACAAATTGGGTAAGTGTTGCTACTTTTCAACGCTAGATCTCGCGTCAGGATATCATCAGATCGAAACGGATCCTAAGGACATTGCAAAGACTGCATTTACAGTAGACAATGGACATTACGAGTATACAAGAATGACTTTTGGACTTAAAAATGCCCCCGTTACATTTCAACGCGTCATGGACAATATGTTGAGAGAATTCATCGGTAAATACGTATTAGTTTATATGGATGACATCATAATCGTTTCAACATCTCTGACCGAACATGTCGAAATGTTACGGAAAGTTTTTGACAAATTTCGAAAACATAACTTCAAAACGCAACTGGACAAATGCGAGTTCTTACATAAAGAAATATAATTTTTAGGACATGTAGTGACCACAGACGGTATCAAACCTTACCCTGGAAAAATTGAAGCAATTAAAAAATTCCCATTACTAAAGACTGTGACAGGAATCAAGTCGTTTCTCGGACTTTTAGGCTACTACCGAAAATTCATAAAGGACTTTGCAAAGATAACTAAACTTATGACACAATGTTAACGTAAAGACACAAAAATCGATGCAAAAAATAAAGAGTACATCAAGTGTTTCGAATATTGTCAAACTCTCCTCATCGGTGACCCGATATTACAATATCCGGAATTTGACAAACCCTTTATACTCACTACTGACGCTAGTAATTACGCATTAGGAACTGTATTATGGCAAGGTACAGTTGGACACGACAAACCTGTGTAGCACAATAGAAAAAGAACTGTTAGCGATAGTATGGACTTGCAAGCAATTCAGACCCTACTTATTTGGACAAAAATTCAACATACTGGCTGACCATAAACCGTTGAAATGGGTTTTTTTTTTAAAAGAGCCTAATTCAAAGTTGGTTAGATGGAAAATCAAGCTTTTAGATTACAACTTCGACATTGACTATAAACCAGGAAAAGTAATCTCTAACGCGGATGCACTAAGTCGTGTACCCGCGGAACTCAATAATATTGATACTAGTTCACAAGACGCTGAAGCATCAACTGTACATTCAGCTCAGGAAAACATAAACAAAAAAAACATAAAAGGCATACGAATATTTGAACAAGCACTAAACGAATTTAGTAATAATAATTATCGATACCGGACTTAGGAACCAAATAAACACCGAATACCTATTCAAAACTGGCAAACGTTTCACGATAGAAATAGAAAACACCCCGACAGAAAAACAATGCATTGAAATATTTAAAGAATATTTATCACCTAACAAATTAAATGCCATCATGACTAATGACGATACATTTAAAGTATTCAATGAAACTCATGATAAATACTTCTCTAAATATAAAATTATCAGATGTACGACTACTAACGGACATTCAAACCCTAGAGGAACAAACAGAAATCATACGTAAATACCACGAACTATCGATGCACAGAGGAATAAACGAGACACTAAACCACTTAAAAAGAATATATTAGTTTGACAATATGAAGTAAAAAATCACAACTTTCATTAATATTTGTGACACCTGTTTAAAATTTAAATACGAGAGACATCCAGTGCAGTTAAAACAGACACCGACCGATAGCCACCAAACCATTTGAAATACTTCATATGGACTTACTGACCATAATAGACAAATTTAGTAAGTACGCAGAATGTTCTATCATCCTCTTTCGAAATTCAGTTGAAGTATTAAAAATAGTTCGAAAATATATTGACATGGTATACCGACTAAAATCATATACGATAATGGCAACGAATTCTCTAACTTAGGCATGCGAGAATTCCTCAAACTACGACATACAGAATCATATAACAGCTGCTAGAAGCTCTACTTGAAATTCTTAGAATACTAAAAAATAAAGAAAACTCACCTTTAGACGAACTATTAGATTTGACCATGATTAGTTACAACAACTCTATCCACTCTTCAACAAAACTAACACCCTTCGAAATCATACGCGGAATTTGAGAAAAGACTATACTTAAACCGAACGATAACGCAATCATGGAATTTACTAATAAACAACGTGAGGAAATAAAAATTATACAAGAAATAATAACGAAGCAAAACGATAAAAACATACAAATTTTAGACACGAAAAACCAAGACAGATCAGATCCCCCTATCCTAGGACAGGATGACGTGTATATAAAAAATAATCAAAGAAATACTAAACTACGACCACCATATGACAAAAAGAAAGTAACCAAAGAAACTAACTTAACATTCCACACAAATAACAAATTTAAGTACCACAAATCCAAGACTAAACCTAAAAGAAATTAATCTTTTTCAGGTGCCTGACACCTTCCTCTCTTCCCCAACGTATAGAATACCACGACCTTACGCACACAAAAGGACTATTAGCACTCAATCTAGAAGAAACTAAATTAACCTCACATTATAATAATTTAATCCACATAATTAATATAACTAATATAAAGGAATCTGTAGAACATTTAAAAACTAATGTATTTAATGTTGATCTAAATATGACTTTATTTTTTAATACTAATACCTTAAAATCCTTATACCACAAATTAGAGAATAAAATAGAAAGTTTAGAACTGAAAACCTATAGATCAAAACGTGGCTTAATAGATGGCTTAGGCTATGTAATTAAAGGAATAACCAGTAATATGGACCACAATGACGCGATAGAAATTAACAAGCAGATAGAAGTATTAAAAAATAATCAATTACTAATCGAAGATAGCACAAATTCACAACATAAATTAAATACACAAATGATTGACCAATTTGACAATATAACCAAATTTATTAATACCGATCAAATTAAACTTAAAATAATTGTGGATGCTATTAAATCTTATCCACTTCTGGAACACAAGTTCGTTCACAAGTTATTCCAGTCACAAATATACTTCTCGGCTCAATCACAATTGCAGTATTTAAATGATCATATTAGTGACATTATTCTTTCTATGGATTTGGCCCGGTTGAACATTATCTCAAAACACATATTAACAAAACAAGAATTAAATATAGTTTATAATGCTTTAAAACCACCAATAAAAATCGGAAGTGTTGAACAATTATACGAATTATTAAATTTAAAGGCTTATTATAACGGGAGTAATATTATATTCGCTGTAATGATACCTCAATTCCATAACGAAACCTTTCGTACAATAAAAATCAGACCCTTACCCGAACAAGATCAAATAATTAAACCTTTAACAAACACAATCCTGTATAATCATAAACATTTCCTATTTCTACAAAAACCTTGCAACCGAATAGAGCAAACCTACATATTCCCACCATTTAAATTACGAGAAACCAGCTCAAACCAACGCGAGATCCAAATATTAGAAAACAAACCAGCCAAATGCACACTTCATCGAACTATGGAGGAAGGCTTCATAGAAGAAATCGAAACCAATCATATCATAGTATCGACAACCAATCCTGTTAACATCACTAATAATTGTGGGAAAAATATAACCAACTTCATCGGAAAACTCAACATAATATTACATGAATGCCAACTAACTATTAATTAAATCAAATATGGAACTTTATTAACCTGAACTCACAACATCGTGTTGGAACAAATAATGTATAATGTCATCAACATAACGAATATATCGAAGGACATTAATCTGGATTTATTGAAAGTGAAACACGAAAGAACTCCAATCATTGAAATATCAACATTCTAAGCACACCGGTGTTTGGACAGTAACAACTTTTATTTCTATAATTTGTTTAATTCTATATTTTATGTTTAGAAAACTTAGAAAGATTAAAAATGCACCAGTGGAAACCATGGTTAGACGTACATCATCAGCGCCCGCTGTCGTCCAACTTCCTTCCGAAGTTAGACTTCCTTCTTAAGGACGGAAGAGTTATAGATTCTAGTATGGGACACCCAATACTAAATAATAAAACTCGTGTACATGTGGATCAGCATTTCCTGTCAAACATCGATCAACGTGACCAAGTTTATTGTAAAAACACTTACTAATCCAAAATTATTGTATATAAACCGAACATTTTGATTGATTGAACACTTATTACTTTCATGTACATAATCGCTGTTAATTAACGTTTTGACTATTATTTTAAACTTTGTTGTAATAATTAATATTTTTTGTAATAATTATTATTTTCAACAATTAACAATTGTAACAATTAAATATTTGTAACAATTAATATTTTAAATAAATATTCTTTTTTTAAACATAAACGTCTACCGAGTTTATAACTAATATATATATATATATATATATATATATATATATATATATATATATATATATATATATAATAATAATAATTCTGTATTTAAACGGTAAGTTATTACAGGGTTAGTGTTTTTTTGTTACAAATATAAGCAAAACAAAAACAAATGTTACAAGGTTTTAAATACAATATAAATGTATGTATGTGTAAAGTAAAAACAGAAGTCATCCTTGTATTTTGCTAGAATAGCATCCCGTGATACGCGTGCTATAGATAGATTTTGTTGGTCCCATGTGTATCTAAAACCTAGTGCTATCAAAATCCCTTTAACTTGTAATGTCCAATTAAATTCATATATACCTACATGCAGGTTTTCTGATTCTAAGGTATTAAGATAGCTTTTCTTCACAAGTCTATCGTTTGGTAGTGCTAATAATTTTAACCACCAATCGTATACCACCTTGAATGCCCTCGTGCCTAAGTGTGGTCTTCCGGTTTCTGAACGTACTTAATAGTGGGCTGTGCGTCGAGGTAGACACAGGATATTCTTAAAGTAGTTGCTTTGGACCTTGTCAGCAATATCCAAGTACCTAAGACACCAAGTTTCTGCGCCGTATAGCATTTCGAAGAAATAATCGTGTCAAAGAGTGTTTCTTTGGTTTCCCACGTGTAAGATTTTGTTGCAGCTAATAAATCTCGTACAGAAGCACATGCAGCGGTAGCTTTCTTCATATTATGCTGGGTTGCTTCAAGGAACAGGCCTGAGCTTGAGAAAATTATTCCCAGATAACTAATTTTGTTCACAGTGTCTATAGGTTTATTGTTTACGTGGAAGTGTTTCGAATTATTGGGTAGTCTCCCCCCTTTCTTAAAGACAACAACTTTTGATTTGTCTGTGTTAATTTGCAGTTGGTTTTTAGTGCAGTAATTATGAAAGCAATTTAAGATGTGTTGCAGTTGGAGTGAAGTACTGGCTATTAATGTTGTGTCGTCCACAAAGAGTAGATGAGAAATTCTAGTATTTCCGTGTGCATTCAACCCATACCTTGGCTTACTTGGCTTACCCAAAATACCTTGGCTTACTTTTAACGATACGGGGCTCTCAAAGTTGAGTGAAATTTTTGCATTGTCGTAAAGATTCTTTATAACAGAGATTAATTTCCGACTAATTCCCAGAAAGTATAATTTTCTCCACAATAGATCATGATCTACGGTGTCGAATGCTTTTTTAAGATCGACGAAGGCAGTGAATAATTTACCTTTGGGTTGCCTCAGGTGTTTGTGGATTAAGTTACTTAGAATAAATATGTTATCCTGGCAACAGCGGCCTGGACGAAAACCGGCTTGAGTTTCAGGAATGAGCGCAGCCTCTTCAGCCCATTTAATTAGACGGTTACACAGCATAGTTGTGAATATCTTTGTTATAGAATTTAAAAGAGCAATACCGCGGTAGTTATTTGGGTCTGTGTGGTAACCTTTCTTATATATTAGCATCATTTTGCATTGCGAGCAATTGCTTGGGGTTTTTTCTTTTCTTAAGATTGTATTAAACATATCGAGAAGTAATTGTTTAAAAGTTTGCAGGAGATTTTTGAAAAAATCACTTGGTATTAAATCTGGCCCAGGAGCTTTTCCACATTTGATCTTAGTCAGAGCTATATTTAGTTCGTTCCAAGTAAAAGCTAGATCAAAGAAAGGGTGCGAGACATCAGTAAAAGTGAGTAATTCGGGTTCCTTCAGCGGGTAGTGAATGAGGAAGTATTTTTCCCAGGTGCCTGCGTCAATGTGCTTAGAATGTTTCTTATTATATTTTTGGGATCTAAATTGTCCAATGGCTTTCCAAAATTCTCTACTGTTTCTTACTTGTGCGATATTGTGTTTAATATTATCGTAGTATCCATTCTTTTTCTGATTTATGTTTTGTCTATAAACATTTTTGGCTATTAGATAGAGTTGTAAATTAAAATCAGAAAAATTGCTTTTTCTTGCTTGTTTTAGTGCATCCCGAACATGCTTCTTAGCTTGTTTGCATTCCTCATCATACCAAGGTTTATTTTTATATCTATAATTAGAGCCAATAGAAATTGTCTTTTCGACAAGCATGTCTACTTTTCTTGCTGCGCTGTATATGCATTCGATGATTCTTTGATTATTAAGTTCTACATCAGCAGAGTTGGAGTTAGTGGTTAAGATTGATAGAGCATTCTTGAAATTTTGAGCTTTTGAGATACCGTATTTTCTCTTTTACCCCACGTTTTGAACTATTATTTCGATCCGAAATTGGTATTTTAAGGTGTAAGAGGCAAGGTAGGTGATCGGACATTAACGAATAATTCAAAATTTCAAAATCAAGTTTCTCCATCAAGCCACGAGTGTTTGACCAAACAAAATCGATTGTGCTGCAGCCTTGCTTACTGAGGTACGTAAATTGTCCAACAGAATCGGATGTATTTCTTCCATTTAAGATAAAATAATCTTTATTATCCATATATTCCGTTAGTAATCTACCCCTTGCATTAAGACATTTATCCATCGAATTTCTTGTTTCGAACAGAGATGTGTATTCAAAGATTTCCGTAGCACTATCTCCTAAGCTTCCTAATCTACAATTCATGTCTCCCCCAATAAACGTTGGTGTATCTGGGTATTTTTCGTCAATAGATAGTACTAAATCATCTAATATATTTAGAACAACGTGTAAATTGTGATCGCCATTAAAGTATACTAGGACCAACACAAATGAAAAGTATTGATAAGAGCATTTAATGGCTATCCACATCAGATACGTCGATTAACTCACAATGAATAAATTTTTTTACTAGAAGTATCAACCCTTCACTAGCTCTACCCAAAGATTTAACCTTGATTGCATGGGAACCTTGAAAGCAAGTGTAATTATTGAGAATATCAAATTTATTATCAATATCTTTACACAAGAAGGTTTCGCACATACCTATTACACTAAAATTACTGAATTGTCTCTGTGAATCCAAGTCCATTGCCAAGAAATTATGTATACCATGGCAGTTCCAGAATGCACACTTAAGAGTATTTCTTTCTCGTTTTAAGCTTCTTCCGCAGATATTTAAATCGTCCGACATCCTGTTTACTGGGAAAAAGGAATGTCGTTATTGGTTCGTGGTTCTGTAACTTGGGTAATATCCATCAGCGAGTTTGTTCGAGTTCGAAAATAACCATCCAATGTTGAAGGCCTGATTGAAGGTTTAGTTAATTTTGAGCTGAACGATGGTTGAATATCCGTGTTTGGATATTCGGTTTTTTTTCGGTTTTACTGTTTTTTTTAGGAACATGATTTGTATCGTCTTCAGACAGTATTCGTTTTTTGTGAGAGCTTTCTAGCTGACCGATTTCTCCGTCAGTTAGTAATTTCCCATTCACGAAGATTCTATCGTAGTCGAGCGTAATTTTACTTCCAGATTTTCGCAAATGAGACAAAATCGGATAGAGTTCTTTCCTCTAGGCTCGGATACTCTCTGGCAAATCATCGTCGATAAAGATCTTAGTGTTTTTCAAGTGAGTACGAGATCACAGCCTTTTTGCATCGAAATGTCGTGAAGCCAATTAAAATAGGGGGATCGTTTCTTGAACCCACTTTCCGAATAAAATCTATATCATGGTCAGCTACTTCTATTTTCAATTTTTCTTTAAAAAAATTCATTACGAAAATATTAAGGTGTACATAATTTGAAGGAATATTTTTTAACCCATAGATAACTAGATTTCGTCGTCGTGATTCTCTTTCCAGTGAATTGACATTATGATCCAGGAAAGTGATCCTTTTATTTTGCTCTATTTGAATTACTTGTAGGCGATCGAATTTCGAGTCTAAATTTTCATTTATCGATTTGATTTCTTTTTGGAAATCTAAACGAAACGTGTTAATGGCTTGCAAAATTTCGTTCATTGACTTTTTTTTTTAAATCAGATTATTAATTCACAATAATTTTACACAATAATAAATTATTTTTAAAAAAATAATATTCTTTTTAAACTTTAATTATTTTGCCGTCGTTGAGGATCGAACCAAGTCTTTGGGTATATAAACTAATTTTAATCCATTGTTATAGCCACTGAACCACCGTCACTTTGTCTTAATGAACAAAAACTATTTAGTCAATTCTATTTCACTTCGTTGTAAGAGGAAGAAAATAAATTGTTTGTGATTAACGCTGTCACTTAGGTAAGGAAAGAAATTAAACTATATTTATCCTTTTATGATACACGATAATTTGTTCATACACTTTAACTTAGAAATATTAAAATCACACACAATTCACCATAAAAATTGTACAGAAAATATAATTTTTAGTAGAGTTTTATAATTGTATACAGAGCACTAAATTGACAGGTCTTTACTATTCAGTAGTCTAGACACTCCATATATATATATATATATATATATATATATATATATATATATACATATATAGAGAGATGAGGCAGATTGTAAAGGCTGCCCTGGATGGGCTACACTTCGACCATAAGGTCCATTGTGATACCTTAGGATGTGAGAATATGAGTGGAGTGGAAGGAATTTGTGAGTAGACTAGGAATTGGTAGGATATGCGGCTGCAGCCGACTATGATAGGAACTATGCCGATATTCATCTGGAGTTCGTGAAGGAAACTTCGTTCTTGTCCATACGCCGACAGTTTAGTCAATCAACCGCCCCTTTTTTTTTTTTAATTGACAAACTACCGAAGGTTTTGCACAAAACGCTATATTTGGATAAATGAACCCTTACTTACTGTGTTTCGCTAATCAAACCCTTTCATTTGATTCCCATATCATACAGGTTAATATGGAAAATATAAATCACCTTTTTGCGACAGCCGCCATATTGGATTTAGATTAACGTCCCTTTACTAACTGTGTTTTGCTCATCAAGGCCTTTCATTTGATACCCATATCATAGGGGTTAATGTGGAAATCATAAATCGCCATTTTCCGGCGGCCACCATATTGAATTTAAAATGACGTCACTTTACTTACTGTGATCCTGTCATCAAGACCTTCCATTTGATACCCATATCATAGGGGTTAATGAAGAAATTATAAATCACCATTTTCCGGCTGTCGCCATATTGGATTTCGAATGGCGTCACTTTACTTACTCTGTTTCTGTCATCAAGACCTTTCATTTGATACCCCTATCATAGGGATTAACGCGGAAATTATAAATCGCCATTTTGCGGTGGCCGACCGTCAATATCTTTGGAAATATTTGAGAAATAAAAAAATTGATAAGAAACTTTAGTCAAATTTATTATAGTAAAACTCATTTTTTTCAACTTTATTTCCAATGTGTTTTTCGATTTTTGCAATATTAAGATAGATATACCAAACATTAGTATAAAACCGCATCCTTCTAAAATGTCTGGAAATGGCATACATTTAAACAATTAAAAGTAATTTTTGGTTTTCCCCATTTTTGGGTATGTTCCGTTGAGAAAATTAAATTTTCTTACTTAGGTTAGCCAAAGTTTCTTACTTAGGTTTCTTACTTAGGTTTCAGAAATTCTGTGTCGAATACAAAAAACCGCATTCATTTAGCATTTCATAAGTGGGTTAAATTTAGACACTAAAATTATAATAATCATATACAGAAATATGGACCAATCATAGAGCAGCAAGGTTTGAAAAAACCGTGCGCAACTCTCAAAAGTGGTGTGTTGCTAAATATTAAGTATATATATATAGAATAATGGACCAATCATTGAGAAGCAATATATTTTATGCATTTATTATGTAAATTTTATCAAAACAAAAGCTTTCCATTTTCCGATATAAATTTCGTGGTTTTGATTTCCTTTCGGTTTGGGCACTACATCTAACTGTTTGCCAAACATCAACTTTTAAGGACTTATGGTCTAGGCCCTGGAATTATGGTCGTGTATTTCCAAGAATTGTAGGCATTCCCGCTATTTAACGACTTTTGAATGCGAATAACTTTTTAACCTTTTATTTCTTAACGAAAAGCGAAAACTTGTTATCTTATAATTCTCTAAATAGCTTATATTCGAAAAGTAAGCACTATAGCTCTTTTCGTTCAGAAAATATTTCGGGGTCATATCTACTCTGATTTTTCGTGTAGGAATAGTAATTTATGCGCGAAGGCAAAAAGGCTTAAACATGGCCTGTCGTAGTACTGGGCTCTAGATTATTAAACTTAAAATTCAATTATTTCTGCCTAATTTTACAATTTGGTTGTCCTCACCATGTACTCTGCACCCTGCCAAAACAGGTTATAAACATAAAATAATATACCGACTGAAATTGTCCCAATAAATTTAATTACATTTACTTAAGGCTTTGGGGTCTCAAAAATTCCCCAATCCTAAAATTGCCCTGTTTAGAAATTAAAACGATTTTAAATTATTGAGCTACGAATACTTAAGGTTAAATTTCGTTTTGATGATTTATTATTCCTGTTAGATAGATATACAAACTTATAACCGCATGTGTGAAATTTTGAAAATCACTGTTCTAGGATTGCATAACCCAAAAACAAAAATACTTTTCAGGTGATTTTTTATGATCATATCTCATCATGATAGAAATACATGAAAGGCCTAACGAATAATGCCTGATTCCATTTGAATTCACTTTATTGAACGCAATTGGACAATTTCCATTCAGTTACAGTTGTATATCTTTAAATTACTTTCTGAAGAAATAAGTCACCCAATATAAGAGTATAAGATTTGTGTGTACAACTACTAAAAAAAATAAATTAATTACATTAACAGGAAATATCATAAAATATTATGACTTCCAAGGGTCTATTACAATCAGTTGAGGTCGCTTGATATAAATGGAGGTATGGACTACAAGTACAATTGGGTTAGTCAGCTACGAGAAATACTTCGGGATCTTGATTTTATAAACACATGGAATGAACAACGTGCACAGAGTATAAAAGAAAACAGCGAAACCATTCTAGTCAAATATCAAAGAGAATTTTCCAACATGGATAAAAACCTAATTTTTAACTCCAGTTACAGCCCTTTGTATCAATGTATCTTGGACGACGCGGTAAAATATCTGAAAATGAATTTTAACTTTAATAAAATAAAACTAGTTAGCCAAATCAGAGTCTCAGGGATGCCAATTGTGAAAATACAGGCTAATGGTTGTTTATATAAATGGAAACAAGAAGACCTCTGTCAAATCTGTAATTATAATAAGCCTGAAACATTATTACATTTTCTTTTGGAATGTCCAATCTATAAATCAACGAGGGACCATTTTATTGGTAAATATTTAAATCAAAATTTTAATTGCGAGAATAACTTCATGGTCTTATTGTCAAATTTATCCCCAGAAAAAATAAATCATATCTTTTACTTTGTAAATGGAAGTCTCAAATTGAGGAACTTTTGTTTAAATGTATAATTATACTGTTTAGTTCATTTAATGCATTTTGGAAATAATTCGATGTACAAAGGATTTGTTTAATAATTTAGTTTTGTTTATTTCTTATTTAACGTTATTATACTTAGTGTAAAATTCTTTAAATTTACAGTTTATGATGCTTCATGCATTTTTATTTTTTTATTTTTTATTTTGTTTAAAAGTAAGCACTGTTTAATAATAGTATATAGAATGTATCAAGCACTGTAAGCTTTAATGCAAATACAGTTATATTTATTATTATTTAATGAATTGCATCACTGGTATTTTGGATCATAGTAATCATTTATATTCATTTTCATTCAAAATGATTCAATTTTTTTAAATAATTTTTTAGATAAGGGTTGGAATATTTCTATTAATGAATACAGTTCTATTTCATATATTCAATTGCATTTATTCTTGTGTTAGTCCAAACAGATATATATCATTCATGAAAATTATCAAGTTTTTTGTTAACTCTTATATAGTTAAAAAGACATATTGACCATCTAATTTTAAAAAATTTTTTATATAGTTTGAATACTATTTGCAATCTGTAGAAACAATAAGCAAAAAATATGGCTAACAAACGAAAAAAAATGGCCTGTTATTTGTTATCCCTTGATAACAAATTTAAAAGTTTACTTAATAATATGCACTAGAATGTTTTAAAACTATGAACTTTGTAAAAAATACTGTTTTTGCTGATGCATTATTTTAACTAAAATAATTGCTTATAATATGTAATTTAAATACACTGGATGTCTCTCACACAGGGTGTAACAATAAAATCTAAACGGTGACTGGAGTGGCAGAAATCTTTTTAGTCTATGAGTTTGTTCACTATTGTCTAGCAGATTTACTGCCAATGTATTTGTATATGATACTAATCTTTCTAAATACTTTGCACTAGATTTAAAAATCTCACTTTTTACTGTGTTCACAGTTTAAGGTCTTCACGAATTTCACTATTCGGAATAAAATAGGGAGCATCTGTTATAGCACGAAGTATTTTGGACTGAAATCTTTCAAGAATCTCAATGTTGGAATTTGAAGATGTACCCCAAAGTTGGATTCCATAAGTCCATATTGGCTAGAAAGCTGCATTGTACACTATTAATTTATTTCTAAGTGACAGTTTTGATTTTTTGTCAAGAAGCCAATAATACTGACTAAGCTTGAGTCCTAACTGTTTCCGTTTTTTCCAAATGTAAGTGCGCCAAGTTAAAGTTTTAGCTAGATGCATTCCAAGATACTTTACACAATCAACTCGTGGTATTACTTCTTTACTGTTTATGTGTACATTCGGAGAGACACCCCTACATTTACTAAATACGATGTGAGCTGACTTTGTTTCGTTGATAGATACACGCAATTTCCTAGTCCATTCAAGAATTTGATTAAGGTGTTGTTGTAGCTGATTTGCTGCTATACTAGGATAAGAATGTTGCGACAGTATAGCTTTATCATCTGCAAATGTGGCGAGTGTCGTGTTCTTATTGATTGGTAAGCCAGCAGTGTATAATAAAGCATTTATTTTTATAAATATAAAGTTGGCCCTAGGACGCTTCCTTGAGGGACACCTGATTTAATTTCGTGGAGTTGACTTGATTCATTACCAAACCTGATTTAAAAAAATCTCTCTTCGATGTATGATTGAATGATGCAGTACATAGTATAGGGGAGCAAACTTTTTATTTTGAATAGCAAACCTTCATGCCAAACTTTGTCGAAAGCTTGACTGACATCAAGAAATGCAGCAGAACAGTAGCTTTTATCTTCAAATGTCTGGTTTATGATTTTAACCAACCGATGCACTTGCTCAATAGTACCATGATATTAACGATACCATTGTTTATGCGCTTTAATAAAAGTTTTTCCAGTAGCTTTTCAAGTATATGTAGAAGTCTAATTGGTCTGTACGACATAACTTCGTGTGGTGGTTTTCCTGGTTTTGGAATTATAATCACTTGAGCAATTTTCCATTGACAGGGAAAGTATCCTAGCCTGAGTACAGCGTTGTAAATCATCGTCAGCATAACTACGCCCTTTCTAGGCAATTCCTTGATGATTTTTCCAGTAATCAGGTCATATCCTGGAGATTTATTTGCATCCAACTCGTTTTTTATGCATTTACCAACTTCTTTTACTGTGAACAGTCCAGGAATTGGCGACATTTGAGTAGGTGCACTGAGAAAGTTTATGATTTCGGACTCTTCATCTACTGTACACTCAGATGGAAATGGTGTAAATACATCTTGCAGATAATGTGCAAAAACGTTGGCTTTGTTCATCTCAGTACGTGCCCATTCTCCATTACCCGTACGAATAGGTGGAATTGGCTCGTGTGGATGGTAAAGTCTCCTCCTAGTTGCCTTCCAAAGAAAATAACCGTTTTCTTTTGTCGCGGCAAGCCCTTCTAGATAATTATTAAATGAATCATTTTTGAGATTTTTTATCAATTCCTTTAGGCCTCTAGCTGCTTGGTCATAACGGTGCTTGTCTGATGGATATCTACTTTTTTGGATATTTACTTACATTAATTGGACAGTTTTGTAGCTGGCTGCTCGATGGCAACTCAGGTGTGGTTTCCCATGTTGCATTTTGAATAGTTCTAGTGAGTGTATTGATTGCATTCTCTAGATCATTGTTCGATTTGAGCGGTATTTTAAGATCCAGTTTTAAGCCTACTTGATGCTTATATTCGACCCAGTCTGTTCTACTATTAAACAGCTTTGGTGTCTTAATTTTTTTGGTGACTGTAGCGTTTAGTGTAGCAACTATGGGCGTATGATCCGAATATAGGTCCAGACTTAACTTAGCTGTTAAGTATCCTGAAGATATTCTAAGTTCTTCTGTTTTACTCCTGAAGATAATTTTAGCTATATCGGTGGGCCAGTACGTTGGTTCGTATGTCGATAAGTGACCCAGGCAATATTCTTGCATAACTTGATATAGAATTTTGCCTCTTCCAGGAGGTGTAATTCTAGATCCCCAGTGAATGTGTTTTGCATTGATTCCTGAGAGAAACCTATTACCCAAAGTTTGGAAGTATTGTATAAATCCTTCTTTGTTTGGTCGATAATTTGGTGGACAGTATACAGTAGAAATTGCAAGAGGTCCTTTCTAATCCTCGATCATCACATTAACGGCCTGCGTGTAATCTTGTTTATATTCAGGAAGAGTATAATGCTTAATATGTTGTTTAATAATCACAGCAACGGATGATTGGTGTTATATACACGACAGTTTGGAATGTTGAAATGCGTCTTTTTTGAGAAATGTGTTTCAGATACCAGCATCACATCAATATTTTGTTGCATGAGGAATGTTTCGACTTCCAGTTTATGATCGGCCAAACCATTTGCATTCCATAATGCTATTCTAAAAAGTTCCACCATTTCTGTTTTGTAGGACTTTTGTAAGTTGATCTCTTAGGAGACTTATTTCTGATGTCAGTTTGGCAATCGTTTCTTGCTGATTTTGAATCATACAGCGGTTTCTGACGGAAATGATGTGTTGGCTGTTTTTTGTTCCGGATAAACACCTCCTAGTACTTGAGCATATGTTGGCTGCCTATTTTGTGAGTCAACTAGTAGCTGTGTCTGCATTACGGGATTAATTTGTGATTTTGATGTTTTTACATTCGTTTTGGAAAGATCAGGTTTTTTATTTGGAGGATTTTGCAGAGTAGGGACCAAGTTTTGCTGTTTTGTACTGATTTGAAAGCCAATACCATCTAATGGTTTATATTTAATTGTAAGTCATAATAGTCACCAATCACCCCATATTACAGCTGTCACAGAACAACCTTCACTATTATCTATCTTGAATAGTTTATCTGTTACCTCGCAATCTGAACTCTGAGTCCGCATACATCTTTGATTCGGTCTCAGATCGAATTTGACCTATACGTGTTTGATCGTCTAATTTGACGACTTGTTCTTATTGTATTAACTTGTTGTTTTTTTATCAAGAGATAAAATTTAGGCGTCATCAAACAGGACGGAAAGGATATACATGTTCATGATCTTACGTCTCACTTAAAAACTTAGTTCACTCATAATGATCACTTTATTGATAAAGCATTTATTTGTGAAAAACATATCATTTCCAAATTTTATGGGACCTAGCACTCCCAAAATGGTCATTTCATGCTTCATTGTGTATTGACATTTAGTTCAGTGACTATACTAGAGTGTTTGAACGGTTTTTTCTTCAATTATATGTGTGTAACATTAATTAAGAAAATGACAAAGTACTATACTTTGACAGGTTTTTTAGGCTATATCAATTAAAAGATTTTGAAAGCATTTCTAAATTTCCATCTTTATTATCATGAAAATATGGCAATAAAAATTCAACGAATAAAAATAAAATATTTTAAGGAGAAAATTTAATTTCTTTCGTTTTATTTTGTATATGCAACAAATTCTAATTTATCTCAAAATAAATTTTTGGACCATTACATATTATGTACAGTGTTATTTGTCTGAATTGTGTACTATTTTATATTTTAACTGTAGTACATATTATATAATAAAGAGGTAAAGGTTTTGATGTAGAGTTTATACCGTTACTTAAACGTTTGGGATCTCCATGAAAATGCAAAAACAATCAATTAGAAGTGATTTTCAAACAGTATTAAATTACTCCAATGCTTTCAAGAATGCGGTTTCCAAGAATCAAAATGAAAACCCTCCTAGCAGTTTTACAGGATTTTCCATGAAAATTTTCAGTAAAGTTTTTCTTTTTTTTGGTCTAGATCGACAAAAATCTCAATATTAGATCATCAATTCATGTTAGGGATAGGTTTCGAAAGTGTTTCAATGTCATTGTTCTTTCCATTGAGATATGTGGTTTAAGAAACCATAACCGGCGTTCAATAAAACGATCTTATGCTCGAATCGCTGTAGCGCCGAATAATTGTTTTTCATACTACATTAACAATTAAAATTATGTTTTTAAGAATTAACATCAAATAGTATTTAAATATTATCAAATAATAGAGTAACTAACGCCACAACGTATTATTTTGAATGTAAAGTTTACAAAAACCTATAATTTTTATTTTAAACTAGTATAACGAGTTAGAGTCAAATAATTAACTAATTGATTCTAAAGAGCAAAATTCAGTGTGATAAATAAATAAATTTTGTTACTTTTTATCATTCTACATTAAATATACTACAATTCATTGATTTTGGAACCATTGTTCTGAATCACTTTAGACTTTGCATGATTGATCGGTTGATTCATTTTGGGGTCCAAAAAGTACTGCACCTCGACCTTATGGTCTATTGTGCTTCCTCTTCTACCTGAGTCTGACGACATTCGATTCTCCCATATGTTGGCTATAGCCTGGAACGTGCTTATCAGGTCCTCTCGAAGCTTCATATATTCGGGGTCAGATACACAGAATATCCTGTATCAGCTGTAACCTAGAGGTTCGTAGTCAAAAACAATGTGGCTGGATGTTTCTTCCTCCTCGCCACACAATCTGCACATCATGGGCCCGTTATGGAGTCACATTGTGCTCAGATGCTTACGGAGGAGGTAATATCCGGTAATGAATCCGGTAACCCTCCGCAGTTGCATTTTGTTCAGCCTCAGTGCATCTAGAGATAGTCTCTTTGTTGCACTCTGAAGCAGTACCTTTCCGAGCTCTTGCCGCGGTACTTTTTCCCAGTGATATCGGTGTTAAGCATTAGACCACTCGTTGATCACCTACTTACATGTAGTCCTTGGAATTCCTAAGATAGTCTCTGAGCCAATGAAGGGTATTCCGGCTCCCTTCTTTGCTAAGGTATTAGATTTTTCGTTTCAATCGAAACCACTGTGACCCGGCACTCAGATCAATTTAATATTGTTCCATTTTGCCAGTTCCAGAAGTTCCTCCAGACATTTCTTGGCTACCTTTGAGGTAACTTCAGTTCCAGACAAGCAGCTTGACTGTCCGAAATAATATGGACGGTCCCTTCTTCAGTTTTTGATCCGTCGGTATACGAGATGATTCCTTTCTTGAGATAGGGTGGTTCTCCTTCCGACCACATAGCTCTATCACAGACTACAGTGAAAGGTTTTGAGAAGGAGTATATCTTGGGAAGTATATCTGGGCCCATTTCAAAGACAGGGTCTGAGATAATAGGGAATATGCATGAAAATTTTTTTTCACATTTATTTTCAGAATATGAAAATACTGTTAATACTGTAATAATATTTAAAAACGAAATTAAATTCCGGCAAATATCAAGGAAACTATAAGCTTTTAAAGATTATTATCTGTCTCTTTCTTGCAAAAATACTAAAAACGGAGTTTTACGTGTATTTTAAATGGTGAAAGTGTAATATGACGTCACATAATATATCAAGAGGGCTGTCACCCTCTTTGTCAAATCGGGAATTTCAATCATTCATATCTCGCTTATTTTTAAAGTTATTTAAAAAGTAATTTTACCTTGATATTTGTCAAGTAAACATGCTTCAATTCAAGTGAAAAAAATTTTCATGCATATTCCCTATTGATGTTCCTATAATCCTTGCTTGTCCAACCTGATTTTTATTAATCCAGTTATTATTGCAAGACATTCTATAGGCGCTGGATCTTGCTTTTGCTATTATAACAATGCTTAGCAGAAGCAACCCCAGTATGTATTCCATGGCAGCTGTGGGTGGGTGTACTGATCATGGCTCCAGTGATGTACAAACAGGCCAGTCTTTGGATCCTGAACAGCTTTTTGCATACTGTAGTCTGGTTAACTATTGGCTACTACACTAGACCAGCATAAGTTATAATAAGCCTAACTATTGTTGTGTAAGGCCAGTGGATCATTTTGGGTTTTAGATCCCAGACTTTTCCACCTGCTTTCTTGCAAAGCTTGAGAGAAGATTTGCTCTTATTTGTTATGTAGTCCAGATGGGGGTTCCATGTAAGTTTAGAGTTTACGTATAATTATTTATGTAATATTGAATCATTGTTGTGCCATGTCAACCTTTAGCTCGCAGAACATGTGGTTCTATCAATAATATTCATCATGTTGGTGGATACTTGTTGCCTAAAATCGAATGGCAAGCTAACGAGACATTTGAACTATCTCTTACCCCAAAAAAGTTATAAGCAAAAATGCTAAAAAACATAAAAAGTCAAAATTTGGGCTTTTTTTTAATTTTTGTTTCAACATTTTTGGCATAAAATAAATGTTTTAAATATGCCACTTCGATGGGAAATTCAATTTTCTACAAATAGTTTCATATAAAATATATCGAAATTTTGCTATTCTTAAAACTGAAAAGGATGGATTTCCACCCCTTCTCCAATTTCCACCCTCCTGAAATACCAGGTACATCTAGAATTTATGTAAAAAAAACTATACAAAAGTTGTTATTTTTTTAAATATAACATTTTTTGTCTGTACATTTTTGTTCTATCTCTTATGGTTTCAAAGATGGGCAGCTTTTTCCATTTTGCCCAAATTTGGCCTTAGTTTTTAGCTCTAGAACACTCACACAAAATTTCAGCTGGTTATCTCTTTTCATTTCTGAGTTATCGTGCTTGCGGTTCGACCGACAGGCGGACAGACATGCTGAAATGGCCAAATTAGGCCATTTTATGAACAACTGTGCCAAACATTCATGCCTGCGTTCAATATTTTCAAGCGTTACAAAGTCGGGACTAGACTTAGTACCTTGTTTATTAACATAAACCGGGTATGAAAATAAAATAGGTATTTAAGATTAACATTTAGTTTTTTCTTTTATAATTTACCTTATCACATTGTACATTTGTCTACTTATGCTTCTAGCAATATTGTTCTTTATTCTATTCGTATTATATTCTATAAAAAACATTTACACTGAGCAAAAATATAATATGCTAATCTTTAGCGACATGTTTTAATATTACATTTTTTCCCTATGGTAGTTTACCCTTAAGATACAAGAAAGCAAAAAAAAATTTTCATAAATAGTAAACCTACACTAGATAAAAAATGTATATATTTCTACATATAATGAAGAAAATATAAATAAAAAATGTATTTTATTGTAGAATAATGTAAACCTCTTTAAGATTATGAATAGAAATAAGGTATTATTTCGTAAATTCACCTGAGGAACAGTCCTTCAAAAGTCCCTGACAAAATATATATTTTTTCATATATGTATTTGAAAGTTAAGATTATATTAAGTTTTGAATTAGTAATTTCGATGGAAAAGAGGTTGACTATTCCTTGGTTGACTCTGATGCCTCTAATTAGATGAATACATTTCGGGCGTCTTTGGCCAAAACTATTGATACAAGCTTTGGTTAATATTAATCTTAAAAATAAATTATAACTTAATGTAGCTAGACGGATATGGGCTTACGATCCTTTACAATACTTTTATTATATATATATATATATATATACATTACTTCATCGGTAAATCCCATAAAGAAAATTGGCCAATTAAAATAGGTTTCTCGAATATAAATTGAACAAGAACAAAAAGTTAATTTTAAACTGCTGTTAATTTATCCAATATCAATATTAAACTGATTTTCGAATTGATCAGATGCCAATATCAAACTGAAATAAAATCGGTGAATGTCTGCTTAGGAATCTAAACATGCGACACAAAATCCGATTAACTCTACCGGTAAATCTTTAACCGCCCCAAAATGACGAGGAATTTTAAACGTTTCAAAACATTTTAAATAATTTGGAAATTTTCCCAAACTATACAAATCTTCTTCTTATCAGGAGCCTCGTCCCAATCCAATTTTAAAATCCATAATTTTTTTATTTAAAGTTTAATTAATAGCGTTACGGGTGCTAGTATACCTAACAGATCAAATATTCTACTAACTGTCGATAGTACTTTACATTTAGTGCAGGGTCTAAGTTCGGCATTGATACTTAAAGTGAAAACACCTGAATGAGGGTACCACTATTTTCAGTCTGTCTTAATCAAAGAACACTATTTTTGGTGAACGGTCCTTTTCAGGCATGAAAGGAAATAATTCTTGAGAATTTGTCGCCCACTTTGTTAATTCAAATTGGGCCGATGCAAATAGCTCAATGAGCTGCGAATATAATTCCGTAGCTTCCTTGGTTGAATTGACGCTTGTGACTAAGTTGTCCATGAAAAAATCCCGTTGAACAATTGGCGAAGCTAACGGGTATTTGTCGGCTTCATCTAACGCCAATTGTTTTAACATTCTCAAAGCTAAAAATGGCGAACTCTTTAAACCAAAACTAACGGTGTCTAACGAATATACCGAAATTTCGTCGGTTCTTGGGAAACGCCATAGTACTAATTGATATTTTCTGTGGTCTGGATGCATTCCAATTCTCAGATACATTTGACGAATATCTGCTCTGAATGCGACCGAAAATTAAAAAAATTCAAAAATAAAATAACTACATCCAATTGTTGCTTAACGCCAATATAGAGCAAGTCATTCAAGGAAACTTGCTTGGCAGTTTTAGAAATAGTGGAAGGTAGAAAGATTATTTTTTATTAAAGATATATAACCCTTTTGTAAATATTCCCTAATTACGGCACTGTATTGTTGCTTCAGTGCTGGGTATTTAACAAATTTATTCTCTAAAGCTTAAAATATTTTTAAAGCATTTTGATACGATTGTTTTCTAACTCCCAAAACTTGCGCACCAACTTAACGGCAGTTTCACCTAAGTGTGAAAAAATTGTACCGACGATGTTTCCAATGGAAAATTAGGTACACAGTCCATTACTACGAAACCCAATTTTGTTTCAAGGGCAATAAGTAAGTTTACTTGGTGGCAAACATATGAGACCTTAATATGCCCTCTATAGGACCAGGCCCGTAAAATATATCATCCGTTAATGGTAGATAATTAAAATGTTCCCACGACTCTCGTAAAACTTCGACATTAGGTAACCAGTCTGTGATCTTTTCGATTACAAAAACATGAACTCTATAGTTAACACACGAATTAAGACGTGAATAAACAATCAAATCCGAGTCTCCTAAAACATGTCTATTACCACAAAAGCGCTTAACAACAATCTTAGACGACCTTATATTTAAATGAAGTTTCTTAGCACAATTTTCCATCAAAAAGTTTCTCTGACTACCTGAATTTAACAAAAAACGTACGCTATGCTTGACACTGACTTGATCGTAGACATGGACAATTACCGTTGACAACAATACTGTTGACCCTTATTTGACTATAGAATCATCGACTATCGAACAAAATGCTGACGTATCACTTTGAACTACACCTATTTGGACTACTTGCGCTACTTGGACTAAGAGCGGAACCACCTTGTCCTAAACCGGATTTACCTTGGCTAGGAGCGGAACCACCTTGACCTACAACGGAACTTCCTTGAACTAAATCGGTACCATTTTGACATACGCCGACTTTTACGTCCTTGTTTGGGGGCTTGACAAAGTGTAGCAAACTATTGTGCTTGTCAATACAAGCACAATAGACGTTACATACGGACTGACTTTTACAATGTACGACTTTGTGACTTGCAAAACAATTAATACACAAACCTTTCTATTTTATTATTTTAAATCTAGTTGATGCAGATTTATCAAGGAATTTTTTACAATGCGCTAGATCCATATTGGAGCTACAAATTAAACACCGATTGCTCTCCCGATTAGTTTCACCAAAAAATATGTGCCATTTCGATTTTGCATTTTGGTATGTCGAATGGGGCTTCCCATGACCCAAGGTGTTATTACAGATCTGAATTTGTTGCTTAATAAACTCAGTAATTTCTGCATAAGTGAAAATACTGAAATTTCTACGAGCATTTTAAAACAAATTGCCTGTTTCCGAATCTAATTTCGACCACAATATATACGCGTACGTGAAATCCAGTAAATCACCTATATCTCATTCTTGTAGGGCACGGTATGATGCATCGCATCTGTCCAGAATGTTATCTAAATTGTTGACGGAAGCTGACTGTGCAGGTTTAAAATCCAAAATTTGTTGCAAGTACGAACATGCAAGGATACGTGGAATTTGGTACCTTTCACAGAGCTTGTCTCAAATAATTTTATAATTTAATCCAATAGGGGAAACCTGTCGTATTAAATATTTCATTTTGTCCGCATTAGATAGATAGATAGATTATAGAGGCTGCCCTGGACGAACTTCACTTCGACCATAAGGTCCATTGTGATGCCTAAGGATGTGAGGATGTGAGTGGACTAGAAAGAAGTCGGCTGCAACCGACTATGATAGGAACTATGCCGATATTCATCTGGAGTTCGTGCAGGAAACTGCAAAAAACCTTCTCAAGCATAGCCGGTTACTTCGTTCTTGTCCATGCGTCGACAGTTTAGTCAATTAACCGCTCCTTTTTTTTCTTAATAATTGACAAACTGCCGATGTCGATTCGAACCCATAATCTCCCAGTTTCCAAGTAGGCATACTGCGCAGGCATGACGCCTCAGACTGCCCGGCCATTTGATCTGGTTTGTCACATTACTCAATCGACTGTTAGTGTGGATGGAGGACTTAAAACAATCTTGGATAAAAAAGTGGCCATTCTTGGATATAACCGAAAAATGGAAGTATATGCCTCGTTTCCCATAACTTCAACTTTTGGGGTAATATCTTCCGCACAAGTCAATATTTCGCAATATAAATCGTCGATAGCCTCGAGTAATTGAAAATTGGGTACAAAATCAATTTAATTTCAATTTCAATTCATTTATCCGTTCAATACAATCGATGTAATTTTTGGTTTCCTCCAAACATTTTAATTTCGTAAGGAAATTTTTCCGCACTGTTACATTATTAATATCTTTGGTATATTCATATAATTTCTGAATGCGTCCGAAAAACATTTCTTTTTGCTATTTAAAACTTTCAGTTTTCCTTCATCACCCGAAATGTTGTAAAATTTTATTTTTACCAAAAGTTATTCGAATGTAATCAAATGTAACTAAATATTAAAGTAAATTAAATCCGATCAAAATGTAAAAAGGGCAAAGTTTTCGGGGAGATATTTTATATATTAGTTGCTGCTTAAAAAGTGATGATATCCCGATTAAATAGCCGAGCTATTTATAAATTAAATAGCGAAAATTAAAATGTAAGAATGTAAGTGCAAAGTAAAATGAAAAAAAATATTTGGTTGAAAAAATTTATTTCGTAAGTTTTTTCTTAGTATGTTTTTAAAATTTTAACGCGGCAAGTAATTTACTCATATTGTACTCATATTGAGATAAACTAAACAATGAATGGATATTTTTATTTGCACTGTTCACGAATACAATAACATATTCGAAATTCAAAATCGACTGCCTATATCTGATCAAACTAGCATGTAGAAAATATTATAACCACAATTTTTTTTGTCCCATTTTTTCGGATGTTGCGTTGGATAAATTGAATTTTTTCGATCTACAAATAGGTTTTGAGATACCCCACGTCGAATACAAAAATTTGCATCCTTATAAACTGTCAGGAAGTGGCATAAACTTAAACACAAAAATTTAATTTTTGGTTTTCCATATGTTCCATTGGAATAATTAAATTTTCCCAAAGATTCTTATTTTACTTTTCAGAAATTTCACGTCGATTGCAAAAAACCGCATCCTTCTAGCATTTCTGGAAGTGGAGCAAGAAAGTTTTAAAAAATCGTGCACACCTCTCAATGGTGGTGTGTTGCTAAATTCTAAGTATATATATAGAAAAATTTTTAGCTTGTCCAAATTTTTTCGGATGTTGCGTTGGGAAAATTGAATTTTTTCGATCTACAAATAGGTTTTGAGATATTTCGCGTCGAATGCAAACAACCGCATCCTTATCAAATGTCTGGAAATGCTTTAAGCTTAAACACATAAATTTAATTTTTGATTTTCCATACGTTCCGTTGGGAAAATTAAATTTTTCCAAACATTCTTATTTAAGGTTTTATAAATTCCGCGTCGAATGCAAAAAAATTACATCCTTCTAGCATTTCTGGAAGAGGAGCAAGAAAGTTTTAAAAAATCGTGCCGAAATCTCACAAGTCGTGTGTTGCTAAATTAAGTATATATATAGATAAATCCTATTTTGACAAAATGGAAACCCGAATTCTAAAATCAAATATTCTATAACAAAAGATGCACTAAAAAGTAAAAAAATAATTGCATATTCTTGTGCCAATTTTAGTTCCCCAAAGCAAAAATTTTTTAAATATATATGTACAATTATTGTTATTTTTGGAGGCGGTGTCCAAAAGTTATGTGAATTTCTCTATGCTTTTCTATTTCTTATGTGTTTTACTTCAACTTTACTTCCTATGTGTTTTTCGATTTTTGAAAACCTAATAGGAATTGGAAAAATTTCTTGAATCGAAAATATAAAATAAATATACGTAGAAAATAATCAATAATAATAAAATAATTATAATTGAATAATAAAATTTAATAATAATTCAATAAGCAGATTTTTTGTAGGCTCACTGTTATATAATTTGAACTAATAATTTTTATTTTTTATGCGAAAACAAATCGAATAGTTATGTAATACAACGCGGTTACAACTTAAAGATAATTTCGATAAACTAATTTTGAAAATTTTAATAAAATCAAAGAACGATATGATATTTTATTGAAACCTGTGAAATATAATATTTCTAACGAAATTTCTAAACGAATTGAACCAAATGTGGTTCAAAATGATCCTGGGCCGATGGACCAAAATATGGACGTGCCTAAACTTATAACGTCCTAGGAGTGGACTGTATAGCTAATAAAAAAATTGATTCGAAAATCTAATGATAGATAAAAAACAATTATATCAATTTAAGGTTCCATCGGACTGAATTCTGCCAATGTTCACTGGTGATGTGGGATAAACAAGGGAAAAACGGAATATCTGGAAATCACCAACTGTCGGCTTGAAGATGTTATTACCGCCAAATTTGGTATGATCCAAGTTCACTTTATTTATATAATTGTTTGTACTAACTTAATTTTTTTCGAATCACTAATGCTTCGACTATAATTTTCACTAAATATTCCAAATAACTGAAATAGATTATACTAAAAAATTATGCATCTGATTTAACTGGATGTTACTGAGCAATTCTAAATTTTATGTAAATAAAAAAAATATAATAAATAACCGTTTTATTTGTTTTGGGGGATAAACCCCATACAAATGGAGTTGAGTTTTCAAAATGTTACTATTAACTTGAAATAAAAATACAATATTATAGTAATAAAATAAAATAAAATAAAATAAAATAAAATAAAATAAAAAGCTTAAAAATTAATAATAATAATTATAATAATATTGTTACAGTTAAACTCAATTAAACACCTTCACTGTAACGTTGTTATTTTGTTTTGTTGTTGTTGTTTATGTTTTGTTGCTGTTTTTTTTATATAGTTTGTTTTTGGTTATTTTTTTCCTACCTAGTCAATTCATTTGACTAGATAGTGTTGTGATATTTATTGTTTTGTTATGTTATTGCTATTTTTTTTAACCTGTGGGGGCTAATGAGCATGTCCTCGAAGCCCATAAAGGGGGTGGGTTTTAGTGGGTAGTCTGGCTGGCCAGGAGTCCCACACTCTGTGCGTCAATGCATTTTCTACTTCCTGTCGCAAAAAAAAAAAAATTAAATTAAACATGGAAATAAACTAAAAGCAATTAATATAACAAAAAAAAATTAACATATACTCGTACATGTAAATCATGTACGAGTAAATTCTTTTAAACACAAATTTGATTATTATTTTAATTTTAAATTTCTCTCCTTATTTATTTTTACTTTTATCACTAACGAATCAAATAAAATAGTGGAAACAAATGTTTAAAAAAAAATCTAAACAAATTATTCCAAAAATAAAGATCTAATTATTAAGGATTCTACTACATAGTGAAAAATATTATTTAAGTTTTCAGAATCACTGATTAACAATAATTTTTGTACATTTTCCAAAACTTGTAGATTGGAGTCCAAATATTTAGAAACATATTATCTTCTTGGATTGTCATGTGGCGGACAAACAAGACGAAGGTGTTTCAAATCATCCGATTTATGAGCGTTGCAGATCGGACATTCCACATACCCTTGGAACTTATAAAATTTCCCGTCATACACGAGTCTAAAATATGAAGGTGTGCACATGCGCAGCTGGCTAACAATTCTATGTCTGGCAATCAGGGCTCTTATATTTAAATAAAACTCTCCGTTTTCCAAATTACTTATCTATAAAACGGATTGAATTTAGAATTAAATACGGCATTTAAATCTATTGAAATTTTTTGGTTTTTAATTTTTTCTAAAACATTTGTATTTAACTCTTTTTCATACATAGCCCTAGAAGTCAAGTATAATAAGCTTTCTGCACCTATAACAGATAATTTATTATCCAGCGAGTAACGTGCCAGTTTTGTAAGGCTTGTAGACACATTTTAGGAAGACGACTTCTATCCAGACATTAAAATTTGCACATTCTTTTAAAAATCTCGACTTCTATGCACTCCAAGCCAACTTACAATCTAATAAAATGATTTGGAGTATTTCTCTCCCATTGACAAATAATTTTAAAATATAGAAGCTGAACCGGTTCTAGCTTGTGGCAATAGCCAGCAGGCCATATTTCCGAAGAATAAATGAGAACTGTATGTATAATCGCCCTTAATAGTGTTTTTTTGGTAAGTAAGACATCCCACCTACTCTTCGATAGTATTTCCCGCACATTGAAACTAGCTAGTTGCGCTTTTCTAACAAAGTCGTCGGCGGTAGCAGAAAATAACCCGGAGTTAATGAATTTAACACCTAAATAGTTGTAAATTTTACGTATTTCCATTTCATGACCATTATAGATAAAAGGTTTTAAATTAGGTTGTCTCCCTCTACTAAATACAACTACTTTAGATTTTTCAACATTCACAGCAAGACCGTTTGTTTTACAATATTCAAACAACTGTTGTAGTTTGCGGTTTACTCCATGCCATGTATCGTCCAATAGCAGTAGGTCATCAGCGTACAGAATAGCTACTATTTCAGTTTCTGAACTGATATTAATTCCAGAACAACCACGATCCCTGAATGAGGATATTATATCACAAGAAAAAAGTGAAAACAACAGGGTGCTTAAGAAGTCGCTTTGAAGAACATCCTGAGTAACATCAATAGTTTTTGTTTTCGATCCTTCTCGTAGTAAAATATTAGCGTGATCATAAAGACTTTTTAAAATTCGAATTACTTTCCCACTCAATCCTAACGAATGAACCGTACACCACAATTAAGAGTGGTCTAACGAGTCGAAGGCTCGGGTAAAATCGATAAATGTAGCGAACACGGCTCTATTTTTGTATCCATGATTAATGCCAATAGCATAATGAGTATGCTATGCCAATAACATAATGAGTATAATTTAAATATACAATCCACACAACCACTGCCCGATCTTAACCCGTTTTGTTCTTCAGGTAGTATGTTATTCTCCTCGGCCCACCACATTATACGTTTTGCAAATATGGAAGTAAATAGTTTAACTATGGTGTTTATCAGTGCAATTCCCTTATAATTACCAGGGTCTTTAGCATCACCTTTTTTAAATCAGAGAAATATTAAAATTTTAGCCCATTTTTCTGGAACACATTCTTTTTGCCACACTGTATTGAAAAGATTTAAAATATAATGTTCCCAGTTTGGCGGCATTAATTGTTAAACTTCATATGGTAAATTATCTGAACCAGAAGCTTTTTCCCATCTTACAAGTTTCAATTGCTGTTTACAGCTCCTCCAAAGAGATAACTGCATCCAGTATAGGATTCGTGATATCAAACAAGAACTTATCCAACACAATTCTATTAGGGTAAACCCGCCTGTAAAAAATAGCGAATTCTCATTAAAGTATTTAATTGTTTGCCAAAAACTTTTGGAATCTTTAACGTTAGCAAGGTTAGTTAAAATTAAATTAAATTTCATTATATTCCTATACCGATTACCAGCCTTAACAAACTCGCAGAAATACTAATCATGTGAAAAACCACTCTTTTTTAATTTTTTATAACGTAGTCGGATATTTTTCTTAGTTCGAACACATTCAATATTAAACCATTTTTTTTTTCATTTAAATATTTATTTGATTGTAAACATTTTTTTCTTTTAACTAAACCCGAAAATATTGCACTAACTTCAAAACAATT
The DNA here is from genome assembly GCA_963920215.1 of Nineta flava. Lineage (NCBI taxonomy): Eukaryota > Metazoa > Arthropoda > Insecta > Neuroptera > Chrysopidae > Nineta > Nineta flava. Next base: position 72,062,650 of record OY986040.1, read on the forward strand.
CAATAAATTTAAATACAACAAACTAAGATTGTCCGAAATATAGTAAACTGATTAAGATTCTGAAAGTATTTGTTGGAAGTTATTTAAAGAAGTCTCATTTAAATTTAAGTTTTATTTTTCCACTGTCCCTTTCAAATCGCTGCTACCACATCTGACAACATTATATTGACTAAAAACATCAGGTTAGTGACAACTTACTTCCGGAATAAGAGATGTTATTAAATTAGACACATACTCTATCATATTGGGGGATATTCAAACCATGTCTACAATACTCACCCCTCTGGATGTTATTTCTGTGATCTGCGCCGGGTAATCACCATAAGTTCTACCATTTGAAAACAATATAACCCTTTTCTTCCATACAATCATTTAACCTCCTACCTCTGGTATTGCAAACACTATCCAAACTACTTCTTTCCCCTACCAAGCGTACACCTTCAAATAAACTATCATCAATTAGATTGAGATCTCCAAACCTACAATTCCAATCCCCACCCATTCTAATATTTTCTACATTTTCTTTTGACCTTATGTCTGAAATCAATTGTTCTAAATTGTCAATGCAATCGCCTATGTTTTTATTTGGACTCCAATATATATTTCCAATTAATAACGAACAAATAAAATTAATTTTTTCTACAACAATATGGAAACACAAATCGAATAATTATGTAATACAACGCGTTTTCAACTAAAAAATAATTCGATAAACTAATTTTGAAAATTTAAATTAAATCAAAGAACGATTCGAGATTTTATTGAAACCTATGATACATAATATTTCTAACGAAATTTCTAAACGATTGAACCAAATGTGGTTCAAAATGATCTTGGGCCGATGGACCAAAATATGGACACGCCTAAAATTATTACGTCCTTGGAGTGGACTGTATAGCTAATAAAAAAAAATGATTCGAAAATCTAATGATCGATAAAAAACAATTATATCAATTTAAGGTTCTATCGGACTAAATTCTGCCAATGTTCGCTGGTGATGTGGGATAAACAAGGGACATAGGGATTATCTGTAAATCACCAATTGTCGGCTTGAAGATGTTATTACCGCCAAATTGGGTGTGGTTCAAGTTTACTTTATTTATATAATTGTTTGTACTAACTAAATCTTTGTCGAATCACTAATGCTTCGACAATAATTGGAATATTTTGAAATATATTGGAATATTTTGACTAAATATTCCAAATAACTGAAATAGATTATACTAAAAAATTATGCATCTGATTTAATTGGATGTTACTGAACAAGCCTAAATTTTAAGTATATCCGTACTAATTGGATGTTACATTACTAACTAAACAAATTTATTTTATTGTGTCCAATTCAAATTTTTGGTACATACACAAAATTAACAAATCTGTAAACATAACATATTTACAAAACTAATTAAGACTGCCCTCTAGGGGTCAGTTCACTAAACAGGCTCATCGAAACCTGTATTATCAATGTATTTGATTATTAACATATCCCTAGGATTTCATGCACTCTCTGATATATCAATTATCGCTATTTTGATTTAATTCTTTACCATAGGCGTCAACAAGATGGGTCCAGCTTTCATATTATAAAAGCATCTTACGGTTGCCAATATGCACACCAAATAATTGAGTGACGAAAGAAATAGGACAGCCAAGCGACAGACTTCCTACTATTTCTCATTATCAACTAACACCATTATTTACCACCCCAAAATAATCCTTTGTAACATAACTGGATCTCACAACTAGAATATTGAAAAGTGAATCTAAGCAAAACATAGGGCTAACAAAACTTTGATAGTATTAGAAGCAATATAAATGCATCAATAGAAATCTATAAGCAAGAATACACGAATCATGCTACAACCCGCACCCTCTAATATATACAGCCTTTTGTGTAACTCACTGACTCACTGACGTATACAAATTCCAACCCTCTTCTAGACACGCTAGAAGAATGCGGTAACACAGGATGTCTGCAAAAGGTTTTTACAACGCTTTAATATATAAATATAAAGCGTTGTAAACACCTTTTGCGGTCATTATATATATATATATATATATATATATATATATATATATATATATATATATATATATATATATATATATATATGCTGAATTATAATTGCAGCTATGCAACTGTTACCAAACTGTTGATTATTTGCACTGACTCTAATTGAACAATTACTAACTTGGATATGATTTTTATAATAGCTGACAGACTAAGCAAAACATCATAAAAACTTTAACTCTTAACTTTTTAAAACATGTGTTGGTGGAGCAGTCAGTACTGTCGTGACATTAAATTCCATTCAAGAGGATAAAATTTAACCAGGGCTCGAATTATTCGGAAACCGATTGAATTTTTTATGTTTTTTATTTTTATATTTTTTGCGTATCGATGATTTGACGTACTGTTTTAAAATTGGAAATTTTACAATCTAATTACAGTGTGAGCCTGTGTATCTAATTAAGCATATAACATTCTTAACTGTGTGTGCTCTGAATCTGATTAACTTAGTAAGAGCTTTAACCACTAAACGGGACAAAATTTAAGTATAAAATAGATACACAATTACAAGATTTTTATGAAAAAATATCCAAAAAGTTTGAATACCTGGAAACAAACATTAAAGAAGATGTAGGAAGTATCATAAAGAGCGAAATATCTATCTTGACGCAGTTATACACAAACCTACAGACAAACCAACCAGAATAGAAAACCAAATCAAAGAACATGAAATAAACAATTTGAAGATGCAAATAAATAAACAGAATATCATTAGCCATGGTATTGAAGAGACTAAGAATGAAACATTGAAGAAAAATTAGTCAATACATTAAACGATAAGCTGAACGTAAATATCTTACCATCAAATATAGATCAAATACACCGATTGGGGATGGTTAACACCAACAAACCAATTAAAGTATGTCTCTCGAGCATGAAAACTAAACAGGAAATAATAAACAAAAGAGCAGCGCTTAAAGATACGTCAATATACATCAATAATGATTTACCAAAAGACGCACGAATTAAAAATGCTGAAATTAAACGAAGCAACATGAAGAAGAGAACGAAAAAAAAATAGATTTTTCCCACAATCCTCCGAAGAACATGCAGCTTCACCAGGAGTATTTAAAATCCAAGAACAGGATAAGACGAAGGAAAATTTTCGCTACTCTCCCGCCAAAAAAGCAACAAAGTGGAAATAACAAAAAACACGGAACATAACACTCTCGATATATTAATCTGGAATTGTCACGGCGATAATAACATCACCAGTTTGGATTTAGAGCAGCAAGAGTTTGTGCAGGACTGTTGCATTATTTGTTACTGTGAAACATGGGTAAGCATAGAAATAGAAACTAAATTGGATTGTTTGAAAAAATTCGACTCATTTCAATCGTATGCAGTGAAAGAGAAATTACTGGGTAGAGCTAGCGGAGGGTCAGTAAAATATGCAAAAAAAATATCTCAAAAGCAAACTGAATTAATATATAATTAAAAGCTCACCACTATGGATCGCAATCGAATTTCAAAATGGGAACGACAAATATACATAAATTTTTACCTACGTCAGTTTTTGGTTTCCAAACAGGTATTTATCAGGCAGGGCGTCACGAGGTTTGTTTGGTTGATAAAAGTTTGTTTTGTTATGCTGAATTATAATTGAAACTATGCAACTATTACCAAACTGTTGATTATTTGCACTGATTCTAATTGAATAATTACTTAATTAAGTTGAACAATTTTGAATTAATAACGTTATTACGATAATTTTATTAATTATAATTTTATAATTATTATGTAATTTCACGTAGTTACAAATTTGAGAAAAAGACTATTCGATTATTGATTGATTCGATTTCCTTATATAGTAACAATTATGAAAATCAGCAATTTGTGAAAAAACGTGACCACGTGTTCATGTGGAGAGGATGAATTTGTATAAATGGTTCATTTTCCGAATTCCTGTGGCAGATGTTAAATCAATGGTTCCCAATACATCTCCCAGAGTTCTTCTGGAACTACGGCTTGAAATTTCAGTGTAAATCATTGTTGATTACGGGGTGAATTCTCCTTTGTGGACAGATGTGATCTGGGTCTGATGTTGATACTCTAGAGCTGATCTTATCGGTAACATTGTACGGAGGTGGATTTGATGCTGGTGGTGCTGATACCAATTGTTCGCCTGTGGCATTGTATTTGACGTTATTGAGTATAGTTTGTGGATGATTTTCTTTACTTGAGTGGCATTGGTAAAATATTTTAATACAATGTGAGCTTTTGCCGAGGTGAGTTGGTAAGCAGAGAACATTTGATGCGAGTTTGAATAGGCCACACCATTTGGATAAATTGTAGAGAATTGTCAGAATGATTATTCCAGTGGTGATTGATATTGGTGTCGTAAACCAGGATGAATGTTTGATTATGAATGGTTTTGATAGTTGTTCTTGTAAAATATCGTCTAGTTGTTGAAGACGATGTTGTGCGAATTTAATTTCGTTAAGATCCTTGTAAACAAATTTTATTGGTTGCAGTCGAAGAGCATTGATTGTATTTATTTGGTATTTACTACAGCAGTCGCCTTGAGTAATGTCCGTTATTGGGATTTTGAATGTGATTGTTTTATTGGTTAATGAAGAATCTGGTTCCAGTTTATTTGTATCGGTACATGCTTTGCAGGTTTATTCTAATGTGAGGATACCCATTTGGTTGATGATTTCTGACATAAGATACTTAATGACGTTGGTTTGGACGTTACAAATAACCATTGAGTTGGATTTATGTTTTGCCAAATTTCAATATCCGCATGCATAGTTTTTACTTGATATGACGATGGAATTTTCTTTATAACTTTAGAGGACAGTTGGATTTCACAGTTGTGTTGATCATTGTTATGGAATACTGATATATATTTGCATAACCATTGTTGGTCGTAGGTGTTTCGTATTTATCTGATGATAGCATATTGTGTTCTAGAAGGTACTGTAGTTTTCTTCATCCGTTATATGACAACGTGAGAGGGCTTTAGTATAATGAAATTTGACGAATTCTAATTGGTCTAGTTCATATTGGTTTAATAAGGTCAAATTAAAAAATAAGTTTAGAGATAATTTTCGATTAATAATTTTAGCACATCGTAAGTTTTTACAAAATAGTCCGTCTGATGAGTTTATAGACTCTTTTTTATGATTGACTATTATTAGGGCATGGATCGATAGGATTATCAGCAGAAGGATTGTCGATTTCGAAAGGGTTTCAGTTGATTAAAATGGTAACGACGATGTTTATCTTTTGATAACTCTATTGTTTCCGCATGGTTGTTATGTGTTTCTATGATTTTGTAAGGTCCACGATATTCAGGTTTCAGTTTCTGATTTCGTGACTTACCTAAACTATCTTTAATAATGGTCAAGTTCTTTTGTGTTTTTAGTCGTAGTATGGTTTCGTCGCTGGCTTAGTTTTTAATAATTGTTCCTTAGCGATAATGCTTATTACTTTGAGTTTGTTGGTTACGTCTTGTACTAAGTTCGAGTATGTTGGTTTGTCAATTTGTTTTTCAATTTGCGAGGATATTTATGGTTTTTCACCAACGACAAGAGTATATGGGATTTCATGAGTAGATTTGTGTTTGTGGATATTGTAGGTATGTGTTGCTAAGGTTAGCAATTCGTTCCAATTGTCTTTACTTTTGTCTACGTAACAACGTATGTAATCGCGTAGCGTAAGATGTGTGCGTTCTAAGCTTCCGTTCGATTTGGGGTGATAGGGTGTTCTAGCTTGTGTTTTATTTCGATAAGCTTCGAAAGTTCTTTAAATTGTTTGGATGTGAATTCTGTTCCTTGGTCTGTTAGAACGTATTCAGGGAATCCAAATATGGAAAATTTACGAACAAAAATTAAAAAGATGAATGGCTTCTATTTCTGCATTGTGACGACTGGATAGAGTATATGCTTGGATAAATTTTGTTAGGTGGTCTTGTATGGTGAGTACGAAACGATTTCCATTGGGAGTTTCTGGATAAGGTCCTATGATGTTAAGGGTGATTTGAGCATTAAATGAGCTGGCTATACTAGTGATGATCATAGGAGACTTGTTTGATTTAAAGTTTGTTTTTGAACCGTGTTCATTAACCTTTGAAAGGATCATACATAGGTAGCATGGGTAGCATTCTTTAAACCAAATAGCATACGGTTGTAATCATAATGCCTAGCAGATTTCTTTTCTCTTTTGCGACCATTTCGATTTGCCGATTTGATGAAAGCCTTGGCAGAGGTCTAATGTCGTAAAATGAGTGAGTTTACGTAATGATCGAGTAAATGATCGAGTATCTCTTCGATGTTAGGGTTGGGGTGTGGATGACTAATAGTGACGTCATTCAACTTTCGATAGTCTATCACGATTATCCACTTCATTCGATTACTCGAGACTATACGTTTTGGAACAATCCAGACAGGCAAAGAGTAAGGGGAGGTTGATGGTTTTATAATGCCTTGATCTAGTTTTTTTCTATTTGTCGATTGACTTCCGGTTTGTGTAATTTTGAATATCTGTATGACTTAGTGAAAATTGGGGTTGGATCTGTCGTGATTATGACGTGTTATAAAGTTTTTTTGTAAGTTAATAGATCACCAGTTAGATAGAAAAGATCTTTATAACTTTTACAAATTTGTAAAATTGATCGTTTTTCTTCGCGATTTAAATAAAATGTACGAATGTTTTCGTTTAAAAGGGCGATACGATCAATTTTACGAGTATTCTAAGTACTTACTTTAGACCATGAAATAAGTTTTTCTTGTGGAACAGTTTCCATTTCAATTAAATGTATCTGTGGAATAGGAATTTTGATTTGGTTTTCAGATATATTTATATATTGATTCAGATATATAAGAAAATTATCTGAAATTATTGTCGATTTTTGAAAATATTAAAATATCATCTATATAATTCACTGTTAAATCAGATAGTGTGTTTCCTAATAATACTACTTAAAATTCGCTGGAAAATTGATGGTGAAGTTTTTAGTCCATAAGCCAAACATCTCCACTGAAAATGACCTTCTTGAATCACAAATGCTGTTTTTTGCCAATCCTCAACTCTCAATGGAATTGACCGGAATGTCGAGTTTATGTCCTCATGTTGAAAAGTATTTACATTATCGCGTTTTTACTATCAAAACATCGACTAATGGGAAGGGTTTTGACTAAGGGACGAAAATTTTTTATAAATCACGAAAGTCTATGCATAACCTTGGTGTTTTTGTTTCTTCTTTTTTAAAGGCTAATGTTCTTGGTGCAACAAAAGGATTAAACGACTCTTCGATAAAATTTTTGTGTAATAACTTCGATATTTGTTGTTCTATTTCTTTTTTCTCTTCAATAGTGCATCTAAACGGTATTTACTACAATATTTATCTACTAATAAATCAATATGTGCCTCCTAACCTTTCACAACGCCTATATCATATTTATCCTTAGCAAAAAGTGATTTGTATTTGTATATTAGTTCATCTATTTTCGATTGTTGTTGAAAATCCAGATAATTGACGGAAATGTCAAAGTTTTCCACTTAAATGTGTTCATTAAAATGTATTATGTATTCATCATTTATTCTATCTGTTTCCCTTGTGATGCCAGGAATTGTTCCTTGACTTGCGGTATTTCCTCAGTCTTGTTTCTCTTTATATGGTTTATGGTTTTTTGAGTATTTTCTAATTTTCACCTTGAACTTTCTTAACAATCTAATCCAACTAAAAATCGTATTTGAAATTTTCTTCATCTATCACAAAAACATTAACATATAAAAATTTTGATCTTTAAAATTACCATTCCTATAGTTTGTTTCATACAAACTATAGGAATTTTTTTCTATTAATCACTTTTGAACTGATCGAAATTTTCAGAGAAATTTGTGATAGAAAAATTTTCAAGATTAACCTCAAATGTTTCCCAATGGATTACCATCTTTGAAAGCTTATCTTTGCTAGGAATAAAATAAATCAATATTGGAAACAAATTTCTCTGAAAATTTCGATCAGTTCAAAAGTGAGTAATAAAAAAAAATAAAAGAAACGCGGCGTAAAAATAAAAGAGAATGGCGAAACTAAATGAGGTATGCCGGCTGTTTCTGTCATCGCTCTAGCGGTAACAATTATATAAATATATATATATATATATATATATATATATATATATATATATATATATATATATATATATATATATATATATATATATATATATATATATATATATATATATATATATATATATATATATATTATATATATTCAATAGTGCATCTACTATTGAAGACAAAAAAGAAATAGAACAACAAATATCGAAGTTATTACACACATATATATATATATATTGTGACGGTAGTTTCACCACCTTGGAATCAACAAGGTGATGGCTAGCCGACAAATTGTAGCACCAATTCGAAAAACAAAAAAACTATGTTGGGCGCCAGGTTTTTTCTGAGTACCACTCACGATTATACTAACGGCAACTCGTCAACCCTTAATCTGGGTGGCAGGTTAAAAAGGTAGACACTCGTCTGATTACGGATGATCGAATACAATAAAAAAATTAAACAACAGAATTACGAAACAAAAATAAATTATTTATTCACGATAACAAAAAAAAATTAATTCAAAGAAAAACAAATACTTTAATTTACGGAAATAAATAACAATTTGGTTACAATACAGTTACGTTAAATCGAATTAATGAACAACAAAAAAAAATATAATCGAATTCAATAACAACAAAAAAAAATAACTACAGTAAAAAAAAATTACATAAATTCGGTACCAGAACGTGTTTACGAAATTTGATATTAAACAAAAAAAATTACAAATAAAAATGAATTAATTAAAAAAAATGATTCGAAATAATAATTTAAAAACAAAAAAAAATGTACTTTCGTGAACACGCTCACACGTAAAAATTTACCACCAAACCTCGCTCGAATCAACGTTTCGGTGAACAACAACAAATCCAAAAAACACGATAAAAATTTAAAAAAAAAAGCAATAATGTTCAACAGATCAAAAAAACAAATCGGCTCAACAAATTTCAATACGATGCGAATCGTCCGGCTTTCGAAATCAGAATTCAAATTAATTCATTATCCATCAAATCATCTATTTCTTATCCAACAAAAAGTCCGTCGCACGAAAAGCAACAACACAAAAACAACACTGTTGTTCACATTCCTTAGTGTTTGTCACAAAGCAATTTTTAAATTACACCAGGACTGGATTTAGGAATTTAACACTTTATTTGCTGATAACTAATAATGTAACTTAGTAATGTGGCTGATGCTAGTTTGCATTTCATCATTAATTCATCCAATAAAAATATACATTTTTAAGCTTGAATATTCCAATTCACAAACTCCTCCAACATTTTCATCCAATAACTCAACACAACGATGCATGACTTCCAATGTTTACAATTCATTCATAGTTGATCCAGCGTCAAACAGAAATATAAACGTGTACGTCGTTTATAAACATTTTTTAATTCTAATTGTTCATCGTAAACCCAACTAGTCTAAAACAATTGTACACTCGAACTTAACGATCAGCATTTCAAAAAGTTCATAATACAGGCCTGTTTAATACAGCAACAGTTGACGAACGGTAGTGGATGTTACCCACCTCCATACAAACAGTCGGCTCCTCGTACACCATTCCAACCTCCATGTCGATGATTGATGATTGAGCGAGATCGGTAACTATTTAATGCGTGCGAACTTAAAAAATAAAATAAATAAATACAAAATAATTATAATTAATGTCGACAGCGACATCGGATTTCGAAGCCATTCTCTTCGTTTCTGGCCCCGGTGTCCTTCGGCACCAGCGACCAGTCGCGTCGAATTCACGTCAATAATCCCAAAAAAAAACAAAAATTATATAAATAAATAAAAGACATTCATCGAACGGTTGAACACTTTTCAACCGTTACAATATATATATATATATATATATATATATATATATATATATATATATATATATATATATATATATATGTATATATACATATATATTGTTGGGAGTCACTGGTTTACTAAATTACACAGGAAATTAACATATGAATCATCAAAACTATAACATTTACCTCTCCACAAGGCGTACACGCGCCATATCAAAATTGCTGACGAATATCCTGAACCGTCCTATAAATACTCAAAATCAATCAATACAAATCGAATTGTCTTTCTGAATATTTGTTGAAATACTTTAACGCCGAAATTATTGTTATTTATGATTAAATTGTATTTTCATTGTTGCAATAAATAAAGTCAATTAAATATTTTAAATTTCATTGTTGTAATAAATAAAGTCAAATAAATAATATTTAAAATAATAGTAATTATTTTAAAGTGTAAGAGTCAACAACAATCATCTGCCTGGTTTTTTTAATAGTCTCAGTATCACTCAGTAATACACTAGTAGTCTAGTTAATCAAGGGCCAAAGATAATATTCACATTTCCAACTACCGTACAGCCAAATATAGTAATAGTCCTTTATGTAGAGGCAGTATCTTGTATAATCAACTGCCTACTGATATTAGAACAATACAAGATTTCAATAAATTTAAATTAATTTTGAAAGAATACTTAATTACTATTTGCCCTTACAAGTGCAGTATCGTAAATTGAATGAGCTTCCAATTCTATTCTTGGTATTTTCAAATTGACTCCAATGTTTTTTTTTAGATTTTAAAATTGTTATTTATTTCTACATATTTTTATTTTATTCAAATTGACACTTGTTTTTTTTTTGTTTTGTTTTTTATTTATGCTAATGTTCTTATTAGATTTTAAAATTGTTATTTACTATATATTTTTATTTTATTCAAATTGACACTTGTGTTTTTGTTCTGTTTTTTATTTATGCCAATGTTTTTATTAGATTTTAAAATTGTTATTTACTCTGTATTTTTATTTTATTCAAATTGGCACTTGTTTTTTTGTTTTGTCTTTATTGAAGCAGATGACTTTGATTTTGAAATTATTAATATGGTTATTTTGTGTTTGTTTCCATGTATTAGCATATAATTTTAATTATTATTGTAGTTATTGCAGCACTGTTGAATGTTATTATAATACACTGTTAAAATTTGTTTTTTTTTTGTTCTTGACGTTTGTATACTCACTCATGTATGAGTCTATCAATAAAATTATTATTATTATTATTATTATTAATCTTCAAAAGCTGTTCGGGTCCATTCAATCCTTTAAGATGAATCATTTAAATTAGTAATTGGTATCTAAAGTTTACGGTGTTGGACTTCATCAACTGCCCTGGTGACAGTATTGTTCCGCAGCCCCAATTGGAAACCGAAAAACAAAAGGAATTCAATACTATTCGGCTAATATCGGCTATTATTCGGCTACTATTCGGCTAATACAATACTAATCGGGTATACCCTCCCATGGTACGCTATTAAATCCATTTCGTATGTCTAAAGTAACAAGAAAACAATAAGAAAGATAAGACAGGTAAGAAAAAACTAGCCAAACCAACCGCAAACTGACCGACCCTTGGGCCTACTAAATGTCTTCGGTGAGCTCTTAGAACTATTGATTACTGCCCAATTTGCAGTAGAAATTCAAGCGTAACAGCTACTATACGAGCATCAATATGGCTTTAGGAACATTTACACTATCATATTACACTATCAATTACACTATAAGAATACTGTCTTCTAGTTACTTTAGACATACGTAATGGATTTAATAGCGTACCATGGGAGGGTATAATAGACGCACTAAAACAAAAAGGAATATCACCGTATCTTATAAATGTGGTTTAAATTTGTCTCTCTAATCGCAGCATAATTGTGGGTGAAAATACCAGGAAAAGAGTATTTTATGGGGTTCCTCAAGGCTCTTTGCTTGGCCCAGTTCTCTGGAATCTATTCTTTCACGATATCTTAATAATTGAAACACTCGATGGCGTCAAAATAATTGGATATACTAATGATACTGCCGTAGTAGTAAAAGCTAAAACAAGACAAGAGTGAGCTAGCAACAGCACCTATACTTTACCTAAAATATAAAATGCAATCAAGAAAAAGGATTAACGCTAGCTGCTGAGAAAACTGAGGAGGTAATATTATACGGCGGAAGAAAGCTAAAAACTTTATAGATAGAATTGAATGAAATTGAAAACAACACTACAGACTGTGTCAAATACTTTGGTATGATGCTAGCCCATGCTGAAATATGAGAGCAAACATCTTTATTGCTCAAGTAAAGCAGAGAAAGGTGCGATGGCACTTACCCGTTTCATGCCCTCGGTAGGTGGTCCTAGATCATCCGATAGAAGAATTCTTATGCCAGTAATCCTTATGCTGCACCTGTATGGGAAGACGATCTTTGTAAAATGAAAAATGTCCACTGATTAGAAAAAATACAAAGACGAGCGGCACTGCATGTGTGTTCTGCGTATAGAACTGTGTCTACAGAAGCTCTACAAGTTTCAGCAAGTATAATGCTGAATGATTGTATTTGTCCAGACAATCATTGGCCCGGGGACGAGGCAGTCGCTTTCGTCTTGAAGACATTGATAGAAACACTTACCAGAATTTGTGGCAGAATAAGTGGCTAAAAGATACAGGCAAAGCTAACTGAATAAAGAAAATTATTCCTAACATTGTATCCTGGTTTCAGAGAAAATATGGTGAGGTAGACTGTTTCCTCACCCAAATTTTAAGTGGCATGACTGTTTTGGTGAATATCAGTACAGGATTTAAATACAATGACATCACTCCTTGCACGACGTGTCAAGTAGTAGACACAGTAGAACATACTATGTTTATGTGCGAACGGTGGTCAAATGAAAGAAAGGTTTATTATAAACAGTAGGGTTGGATCTGAAATAGTTGGCAAAAGAGAGCAAAAGAAAGAGAGGTGTATCGAAAGTGAACTCGGGCTTTCCATTTCTGAAGTAATAATAATGATAATAATAATAATGAGATTTAACCTCCGTTATGAGATACAAAAGTCTATAGTCGAGGTCATCCACATCATTATTTTTCAACTTTTATTAATTTTTACATTACATTTTTATGATGTGAGTAGCGAATCAGGAATTCGTATGCAGACTAGGAATTTGTAGGTGTGCGGCTACTGCCGACTTTGATAGGAACTATGCCGATATTCATGTTGGAGTTCGTGAAGGGAAACTAAACAAAATCTTCACAAGCATAGATTACTTGTTCTTGTCAATACCCCGACATTTTAGTCATTTAAACTGCCGATGCCGGGATTCGAATCCATAACCTCCCAGTTCCACGTAGAAACAACGCCTGAAAAAGAGCAGCTACTTGGCTGGTCCCATTTCTGAAGTAATTCTAATGTTATTCCAGTATGGAAAGCGGACCGGATGAGAATTTTTAGGGAGTAGAACTCACATACTACCACTTGTGTCCATGATGGATTTGCCCCCTCCATAATATATATAATATATGCAAAATATATAAATATATATATATATATATATATATATATATCTGTATACATAATTATATATGACCAGCCACGTAGCCGCGCTTGTTAAGGCTGGAGAATAATTTTTTTACTACGCCACTGTATAAAATTTAGTATTGATATTTTTTCATATTTTTATTATTAAAAAAAAAATAATTTATATAATTATTGGTTTATGCTAGTTGAGAATTTGCATAGTTTCAACAGGCATTTGCTTAGATCAGAAATGACTTGCGTATATACAAGCTTACTTCGATATTTCAGCACATATTTAAAATCAGTTACAAATGGTATTTCTCTCAGTACAGTTACAAAACTCATCTCATGGAGTGAGTTACAAAAAGAAAGTAGTTACAAAGAGTATTTCTCTCTGGCAGTTACAAAAAATACTTCTTACAGTTCAGTTACAAAGAGTATTTCTTTCTGGAAGTTACAAAACTCATCTCATGGAGTGAGTTACAAAAGAAAGTAGTTACAAAGAGTATTTCTCTCTGGAAGTTACAAAAATTACTTCTCTCTGTGAGCTACAAAAAGAAGACAATTACTAAAATTAGTTGATTCACATCAATTAATCAGATGGTATTTAAAATTTTTATTTCTTCAATTTACAAGTTGAATATTTTTTATGGATTGTGCTGAAGTATCGAATGGGCGAATTAATGGTTTCTATCTGATTGTATCTAAGTATATTTTTTTTTGTATAATTTATTTAATTCACTATTCCGAAACTTGTGGTCTCTCAAGCTTGTAACAATTCAATACACACTCTATACACACTTTTGGTGTACAATTTATGTTTTATGTGAATATGCATTGACTTTTCAATTTATAACTATATTGTTTGTATACGCTTGGTTTTTTTTTGGCCGTGTATTTTTTCTTTACAGAAGCGTAATGTCTCTTTATATATACAACTATGTATCTGAATTAAATTTGTAATCCATATTTATATTTTTGCAAATCAGACATATTTGAACATATTTTTTTTTTACTGTAGTTTTCTTTTACTACAGTTCTATTTAGCACATATTCACGTAATCTTTGTTTTCATAACTTGTACAACCAATGTTAGCGTTTTAAGGATAGTTGTACTATCAGTGTATTAGATTAGAAATTATTTATTTCAAATATATATTTTATTTTAACATATATTTGTTTTGTTCCCCTTTTTGTACCTTTTATTTTTTTTTAGATTCGAATCACTTGTCGATAACTAAGACACTTACTGGATAGTAAAGATCTTACTACCTCAATATTATCTTTTTTAATGGGCCCAGCTTTTATTGAAAGACTTTCGGTTCAACGTGTTTTTTTTTTTATATTTACGTGTATGGCATTAGCACCGATCGTTTTCTAATTTTTATAATTCCACATACAATACTCTGCTTTGGATTTTTTTCTAAAGTACCGTATATTTAGTTTTCATTATTTTTTTTAAAAATACATCATAATAACTTTTTAATTAAAATTACTAAATTAACTTAATTTCTTATTTATGAAAATAATTGATAATTCAATTATTTGATAATTCAATTATTTTCTATAAAGGGTTTAGTTTCTTTTTAAAAACTAAACACCGAATTTTTTTTTAAATTAAACCCTAATTAAATTTTTTACATACACAAGGCATTGTTCCTACTCATGTGCCCTGTGTACTTGGACCTGGGAGGTTATCGGTTCGAATCCCGGGAATTAGTCAATTAAAAGTTAATGGGGCGGTTGATTGACTTATCTGTCGGCGTATGGACACGAAGAAGTAACCGGCTATGCTTGTAAAGGTTTTCTGCAGTTTCCCTTCACGAACTCCAGATGAATAGAACACACACGCAATGCCGCTCGTCTTTGTATTTTTTCTAAGCAGCGGACATTTTTCATTTTACAAAGATCGTCTTCCCATACAGGTGTAGCATAAGGATTACTGGCATAAGAATTCTTCTATCGGATGATCTAGGACCGCCTACCGAGGGCATGAAGCGGGTAAGTGCCATCGCAGCTTTCTATGCTATACTCGAGCAATAAAGAATGTGTGCTCTCATATTTCAGTATGGGCTAGCATCATACCAAAATATTTGAGATAGTCTTTAGTGTTGTTTTCAATTTCATTCAATTCTATCTATAAGGGCCCATCTAATAGGGTGGTGCCTCTGTTATTAGCATATCTTGAGCCCCATAGCTCTGATTTAGCATTTAGGTCGCCACAAACAACAAACCGCTTCCAAGTGACCCTAATGTATGGTTCTAGCGTTTGAAGTACTACAGTAAAGGAGTTAAGGTCGCAGTTGGGAGTAATATAACATCCAAAGACTACAATTTCAGTGGTTTCAACACGAACAATTCCTTCAGCACTGCTATCATAGGCGAGATTTTCACATTTGGGGAGAACTGCTACATCCTTCTTAGCATCAACAATCCAAAACAATTCACTGACTATAGCCTTGTTGGGTTCGTTTATTATCGGTTTCGTTTAGCAGATTCATGGCCGGTTTACGCCTGCCGAAATTAGTTTGCACGAGTTCGATTTTATATATTTTGATACATTGATTGTTGATTCCTTCCTTTCTGTTTTAGGTCATAGCTGCCCTTCTTCATTACAATGGCTGCACTTCTTCATTACAAGCGCGTACGAAATTTCCAGTTTCGTTACACCTAAAACATTTGGTGGGAAGGGGCTTTTGTTTTTCACTACAAATCTAAAGCAACAAATCGGTACCATTTTTTTTTCCAGTCGACAGCTATTTCATCCTATGATACACGCCGATTTTTAAGCAGCGTTTCTGCCTGTTTAATCGGCATCATGACTGTGACATACTTAAGGACATCATCGTTTGCCCTCTCAGATATTTTGACGTTTATTGAGACAAACTCACCTATTTCATTTTTAATAGCTTCAGTTATGTCATCAATTACCATAGTTTCATCAATATCTCTCACAAAAACTGTAGCTAACTTTGCAGTAATTTCGACAGTATTATTGCATTATCTTTTAATTCTTTCTGAAAAGCTTCAACACTGTTTGTATTCTTTCCTGTAACACTAATTTGAATTCTATTATTTGCTACAATCTGTACCTTGTGCATCCTAACTGCACACTTTTGGACAATGATTTGATTTTTCATCCTCCCGACTGCTTCAGAAGATGGTGACTTTCTTCAGTTGAGACGAATATCGAGATCATTCAATTTTTAATGATCTAGATCTAGTGCGTTCCTTGCCTTTCATGCAGATGGTGTATTTCCTTTTTTCTATTCTGCCTTAAATTTCTAAACCTATTCTTATGAGTATATTTATTTTCTGGTTAGCGCTTCCATAGATGAAGGCCACAACTCTTCAATATATATTTTTTTTGTTTCCTTCTTCCTGTTTAACATTCAAGGCTAGTACAACCGTATGTCTTTCATAACCAGAGTTATGTTCTCCTTCGGTAATTAAGATGGATTCGGTAATTTAGTGATGAAGTGATTGATTTCGTTCGCTTTAAAATTTTTTCACCAAATCTTGTTTTAATCTGCGTTGCAATTTTCGCATTCACTTCTCCTTCCTGAGAATCTCTACTAGGAGTTTCTATGGTGCCGCATTATTGTTTATAATAGATCCATCTTTTTTAACTGTGCTACAGTATGTATTCTCAGGCCAAGAGTTGCGTAAAAGTTCCACCATCTCACTTTCTTCGGTGACTCTATTCAAGATTACTTTTATTTTTTCGACCTTCACAATCTTAGCATACCTTTCAGTTTGTGTTAAACTATCCTGTTTTAGGACCTCTGGGACCACTGCTTTAATTTTTCTCTTGGTTTTTCAGTTACACGTAAGTGAACTAGTCGAGAAACCAGGTTTCTCAATTTGGAGCTAGAGTCTCGTATTTCTCTTTTTTTATTAGAGCTCTCTTTGACGGAGTTACAAAGAAGCACCATAGTGTTTTCTATATCTTCGATGATGTCAATTTTTTTAGTCTCCTCATCATATGCCATATCAGTATGGCGTATACCATATAGCACTTATAGAGTTGCCTCTTTTGGGATATCCTAGCGTTTTGTTGCTTTTCTTGAAAGATGTAGCTGGTTCTACTCGGTTCACAGCAAAATATGTCTTTCTTTCCGGGTTATGGAATTTAGACCTATTGTTTTGAGACGTTGCCTCAGGTTTTCCAAGATCACTTGAGCCGCTAGCGACATCTGTTGGCAGTTCATCCGTATCTTTACCTACTTTTTCTTTAAATTCCGAATTATTTTTATTTTTTTAAATTAGAATTTTTAATCATTTATGTTCCCACGTATCAGGTTGTAAATTCAGTCGCTAATTGAGACTACGCCCATCCTCATGACATGGCACCATTCAACGACGTTAGCCAGGTCCGCCTGGCTAACTGCCTGGAGAGCTCCGTTTGCAATGGATAATTTAGGTTCATCCACCATGCATCCTTTGGGCACGGGTCGCATTACACCATAGGATTAAACCTTGGTTTTATTCTTTCAGGATTCTCCTTCCCTGCTCTGATCAGTCGCCTTTTACGATCAGGGGAAGTCCCGAGGGGGCATTCTTTAATGCCATCAACCTCGCGAAATGTATATAAATGTGAAATGTGAAGTCACAGTTTGTGGTTAAGACAGACAATAAAACAATTGATGGTTAGTCTGAAACTAATCAAACAATTTATTTATAATAGAAATATTTACATAAATTACAAACTAAAATAATATTCATTCTATTTACCTAATCAATTGATTAATAGTCCTTAAACCGTCTAACAATAATTAATACACTTAACTGATATGTCAACTCTAAGTATCATCTCATGTACGCAGTACAGTACCAGTGCGACGTCTAGTGTCTAGTAGGTGAACTAATCCTACTAGACAAAAGCGCAAAGATTCAAATTTACATCATCCTCCGCCGATGACTCTTTTTCTCCAGAAAAAGAGTTAGGCACTAACTTGCTTGCATGAAACAAATTTGCTTCTTTATGTCTCTTTCTGCAGCTAACCTTGTAAATAGATTTCGACACTCTCTTTGTAATTATGAAAGGACACTTTCGGACTTCATTCAATTTATTTCGGTTTAATTTATTTCCGTTGGAAACATACACTAAATCTCCTTCTATAAACTCATAGTCTTTTCTGTTACGGTCTATTCTTATTTTATTATAATGCAACTTTTTTTCCGTATTTATTAATGCTTCCTTTCTTGCTTCGTTTATATCATGGTTTGTTGACTGTAATGACACAGGAACAATTTCAGATGTTTCTCCAAAGAGCAGAAAAGCAGGTAAAAATTTTGTTGAGGTGTGAATGGTGATATTATATTCTTTAACACATAATTCAGCAATATTAGTCCATGGTTTGTTCAGATTTGTGTTTTCATTAATTTTACAGCGAATTCTGTTTACCAACGTTTGGTTCAGACGCTCGTTTAAGCTATTTGACTGAGGATTATCCACTGCTGTAAAAATCACTTGAACATTTTGGTGTTTTAAGTATTCTTTAAATTTTAAAGAATTCAATCCACTATACTGATCAACCATCAACATTTTTATAATATTATTTTTAACTATAGGTTTTAGTAACTTTATGAAATCATTTGCGGTTTGCGTACTCGATGTTAGAATCCATGCATAGCGGGTGAAATGATCCACTAGCAAATGCATATATTTCTTGGAGGATCGGTTACCACCAAAACCACCAATAGTGTCGATGGACATTATCTCGTATGGATATGTTGCAGGACCTAATTTAGACAATAGTCCAATCGTTCTTGGAGATCTTGTTTTATTTTTCACACATACTGCACATTCTCTGCAAAACTTTTGAATCATCTTGTTCATATCTTTGAAATAGTAGCGAGGCCTTAACTTTTCAGCCATTTTATTTCCACCTATATGGCCATAATATTGATGAACTTTAAGAATTAATTTCAAGCCAAATTCAGTGGACACATATATTCTTTTCCTTTTGCGTACATATTTATAGCTAATGTCACCCTCTTTTGAAATATGTTTTTCTTTTGCCATTTCTTGTATAATAGTTTTTGATCATTTATGATTTCATTTAATTCAATCATATTGACCATCTTCAAACAGTATTCATTACTTCTAAAACTTTCAAGAACGGGGTTTCTAGATAAAGTGTCTGCTTCTATATTCTCCTTTCCTTCTTTGTAAACTATTTGAAAGTCAAATTGAGATAAGTATAAAATCATATCTCCCAATGCTTCATCCATCCTGGATTTTGAGCGCAAATTAACTAAGGGTTTATGATCAGATGTTACTTTAAATGATTTTCCAATTAAATAATACTGCCAATACAAAATTGCTTCTTTTATTGCTAAACATTCTAAAAACTTAATTTCTTTTTTTGTTTGAGCCGGAGTGAGTTTCATTGAAAAATATCCAACTGGATGTAATATCCCGTCTTCTTGTTTTTGCTTTAAAACTGCACCAACATCTAAACGACTTGTATCTACTTCTATCACAATATCCTTATCTTTGTCAAAAATTGCCAGAATCGGAGTCGAGCACAGATAATTTTTAATTTCTTCAAAACAATCTTCACAATCCTTAGTCCATTTAAATTTCACATCTTTTTTTAATAAACCGTGTAATGGAGCCAATTTCTGTGTACAATGATCAATAATTTGTGATAAAAATTAATTTTACCCAATAATTGCCAAATCATTTTTTTGTTAGTAGGACGTTGAAATTTTTTTATAGCTATAAGATTATCATTAATTGGACTTACTGTTCCATTAGTTGCACCGAATGTTTAGCGAAAGCACATTTTTTAAACTTTAATTGCATCAAAAAACAATTTTATGTGGCTCAGATGTTCTTCGAATGACTTTGAAGCAATCAAAATATCGTCGATATAATTTACGCAGTACTGATCCATATTATATCTTCTGATAATATTTGCTAAAATTCGTTGGAAAATAGCTGGCGAATTCTTAAATCCGAAAGGTAATACTTTCCACTGCCAGTGCCCCTTTTGAGTGATGAATGCAGTTTTTTTTTCTATCTTTCATTCTTATAGGTATGGACCAAAAAGCTGAATTGATATCTAATACTGTATACGATTTGCAACTACCCACATTCACAATCAAGTCCTCTATTCTGGGGAATGGTTGTGGTTCAGGAATAACTATCTTGTTTAGTTCTCTGCAATCCACACAAAGACGAGTTATTCAACCATTTTCTTTTTTGAACGCCAAGG